>JAVTVY010046746.1:0-23037 GCA_036873755.1 Hanleya hanleyi
AATCGGACCGAAAAAGGTATCTTGCACAACTAGGCTCCATGTAGGACCTGCGAACCAAATTTCAGAAAGATCCATGAAATTTTTCCTGGGAATTCACGATAACAATGTTTCAAGGGGAAATTAAAGATAGCCACCTGGCAGCCATACTGGATTTTCGAATCGGACCAAAAAAGTATCTTGCACAACTGGACCCCAAGGCGAACCTGTGTAGCAAATGTGAGAAAGATCCATGAAGTGCTGAGAAATGACGATAACCAAGTTTCATGGGGAAATCCAAGATGGCTGCCTGGTGGCCACATTGGATTTTCGAATCGGACCAGAAAAGGTTTCTTGCACAACTAGACCCCAAGGGGAACCTGTGTACCAAATTTGAAAAGGATCCATGCAGTAGTTCCTGAGAAATCGCGGTAACAAGGTTTCATGTGGAAATCTAAGATGGCTGCCTGGTGGCCATATTGGATTTTCTAATCGGACCAGAAAAGTTTTCTTGCACAACTAGACCCCAAGGGGAACCTGTGTACCAAATTTGAAACAGATCCATGCAGTAGTTCCTGAGAAATCGCGGTAACACGGTTTCATGCGGAAATCCAAGATGGCTGCCTGATGGCCATATTAGATTTTCGAATCGGAACAGAACAGGTTTCTTGCACAACTAGACCCCAAGGGGAACCTGTGTACCAAATTTGAAAAAGATCCATGCCGTAGTTCCTGAGAAATCGCGGTAACAAGGTTTCATGGAGAAATCCAAGATGGCTGCCTGGTGGCCATATTGTATTTTCGAATCGGACCAGAAAAGGTTTCTTGCACAACTAGACCCCAAGGGGAACCTGTGAACCAAATTTAAAAAAGATCCATGCAGTAGTTCCTGAGAAATCGCGGTAACAAGAATTGTTTACGGACGGACGGACGGACGGACGGACGACGGACGGACGGACGGACGACGGGCCACGGACGAAAAGTGATTTGAACAGCCCACCATCTGGCGATGGTGGGCTAAAAATGGACATACGATATGTATATAAAATACTATATTACAAACTGACTAAGTCGAGAGGAGGTGTAATGATCATTGTATTTGACCATCGAGAGCCTCCCCTCTATCGCTCTATTCTAATGATGTATATTACGCGTTCGCGAGCCCTATGCTAATATTGGAAGTGACACGGCAGCGCCCGACCACCAAACTGCTACTGCGTTATGTCACTTCGTATTTACATGATTAATTGGTTAATCTATTTTACCTGTATATAATCTGAGCGATCTCTAATAAAGGGCGGTCCATGTCTAACCGTCTTGTTTGTGTGTGTCTATTTGTGTTTGTCCTCTGTGAAGACTACTTCACATCTCGTGTGCGATCTTCGTCCACCAGTAGAAAGTCGTTGAGAACTCGCTTACGGCCGAACATCACCACAACAACTGCATCGAAATAAACATCAGGTTATAAATGAGGCATACAGAATTGAAGCAGTGATTGCATGGCATGTTCGCAATCATAAATTGTGTGAATGATAAGGAAGATACACGAAGACCAAATGCAGTTCTTCATGCGCCAGTGCAACTGTGCAGCCTTGCATTATAGTGGAGTGACTCTCCAGTCAAGACAGGGATAATTATACTATACTTTACGTGGACATCGACCAGAAATTATTCAGGAGAAAGATTGCTTATACTCTAGAATGATGTGCATCGAGAATATCTTTGATTTCCAAATTTGTATGTGTGGATTTTCCCTGTCTTTTTGATAAAATAGGCGCTTCGAACACAGATGCTAATCACGGTACAATAAAATGTTGCTTCGCACCACACATAAGTCGCACATTTCCATCAAAATAGTTAAACCTTCTTCCTAACCAATTGCATTTTTGTTAATTTTTCTTCATAAGACTGCATATTAAGGATCCATCGGTTCATGTATAGAAAATACAAACAGATTAGATTCCAAACAAATATTCTGGAAATAGATTATCGATATATTATTCAAAATAATTGCGGGTGCCTGTGATCAAAGTGAAACCGAGGCAACTACTTCTCGGAAGCAGTTATTCAAGGGGAGATCAGACACTTTCCAGAAAGGGCTATAGAGACATGACTACAGCATTAGTGGTGAATAAGTGATATATTGTACGCATAGGCTAAATCGTGTATTATGCCTAGGCATCAGCTAAAGGGACAATTGTACTTCCTCCTGAATCCCCCTCCAGGGTTACCCCCCTTACAGTCCGGTCCAACTCCAAACCAGGGAACATTGGTAATGTTCCCAGATCAGGAAACTTAATGCCTGAATAGGAAATGTTGCAGATTTTTTGTTTTTGACTTGAATTTACCACAAAACTCAAGATTCTTATTATCTTATCATTAAATACAGCATTTACATTAATAATTTATAAAATGATAATGAAAAGATTACAATTAAGAGGCCCATTGCCTGATTTTTAGGGATACCCATTTCTTTGGGTCTGCTTTTCTCAAAACTGCCACCCCTCACCACATTGGCATAATTGAGGAGAAATAATCCAACCTTTGCTATATATGGTGAAACATGTGCCTACCCTGTTAGCCTCTGTTAGCCTGAGATATTAGCTTGTATAAACCCCATGGGGCGTGTCTCTTGGTAAATGTTTCCTGATCTGGGAACCCAATTACATGTATGACATGAGAAAATGTTCCCTGATCAGGAAATAACAGAATGTTCCCTGATCAGGAAATAACAGAATATTCCCTGATCAGGAAACAGCAGAACGTTCCCTAATCAGGGAATAGCAAAATGTTCCCTGAAATAGTATATTTCTGCTGAAGATGAATTACGGGAAAATTCCGAAACAGGGAATCTTGATGAAATATTCCCAAACTGGGAACTTACATGAAGTTCCAAATGTAGTAAGAAAACATTTTTTTTATCAAAATAATTTGCCTGACGAATTGAGTTAGTTTATTTGGAATGACAGTGCAAGCCATTGCAAGTACATGAATGTTGTACAGAATTGTTTTAATCTGCGCTTTTCTGATTAATACTCCATTTCCAAGTTTAGCCTGTTACGGTGTGATGTGTGAGTGCAATTTTTTTGGAGCCTTATGGTGGATATAGTGGTCATTTGTTGATTTTACTTAATATATCTGTGAGAGAGATTAAACATTCCATGGTACCGCTAGATAGTTTATGACAGTTTTTGTGACCTGCTTCATTCTTGAGACCTACATGTGAGAAGCTGGCAGATTATGGTTATTGTGTATTGAAGAAATTAAAGAATTAGAACCAAGTGTAGTACGCAACTGGTACAGTGCATTGTCTGGTTTTGGAAATAAACCGGTTTCGGAAAATGGAAACAACTGTTCTCATTTTCCACCATAAAAAAAAACAAAAAAAAACATTGTGGTTAAGAATAACCAGGCAGGTCATCAGAAAGGATAATTATCCCTCTTTCGAGAAATAATGAATTTATTGGCATTGCGGCTTTTATATATATTATAATCCTTATTGATATTCAGACATACGAAGAGTGACAGCATTCAATTACCATGTGCTCTATCCATGTTCACTCTCAAATTTGGCGCCCTGCCAAGTATGTGATGCACGAAATTGTGCGATGGCAATAGACTAAACATTTTCTGCAATACCATGCTAAAAACAAGTTCATATATCATTTTTACTTTTCTATCTATATCAATGTGAACAGATACAAGTCATTCATCTGGCAGTATGGTACAACTCCTAGTAACTTATCGTCTATTCTGGGAAATCGTTCCCAGATCAGGAAACACAAGATGTTTCCTAAACAGGAAACCATGTGAAGTTTCCTATATAGGAAACACTTTAAAGTTTCCTAAACAGGAAACCAGATACTAATATTTCCTGAATAGGTAACATTGTAATTTGCATGATCCATTTCCACATTCGGATAAACATTTTACATACAAAAATATATACATATTTTTCAAATGTATGTATCCTTTTTCGCAAGAAGTAATATCGGTTATTCTCGAGACAATTTTCACTGATATAAGAAATCATATCCATGTGTCGTCCAGTGCATGTGTGTATGACAGGGGTAGAAATATTTATTTTTAGCTTTCCATTCGGGCAAGTTATATTTTAAAACTTGCTTCCCTTGGCAGTTTCAACTTGTCCCTTCTAACATGGTGTGCGTTGGCTGACGGATAGCTAGGTTTCCCATGGAGAGGTGAAGGGTCAAGAAAAACTTGCCCATGCTGATTTCAGGTTGTCCCGGACACTGCGAGCAGGCGATCTGCTATTATTTCACCCCCTGTATCTGTGCCAACAATTACAGAATATCTGAACATTTAAATTGAATTATTAGGAACTACATAAATTACACATTCACACATTCTAAATTTATTTTTGCTGCAAACAAAATCTGTTGACTGAATAACTGTTTATGGCAACATTTATTTTATAAATATGAACAGCACTGCATATTTCATGTACTTCTGTCAAGATTGTTCAAATAAGAAGTATATTTCATCGGTAAATATCTTTCTGGATTTATAGTGTCGAAGGTCAGCATGAACCCTATAATAACCACAGTGTTAATGTGATCCAGATCTTTCAACCCAGATTCAGTCTATGAAGAATCTGTTATGGTACATTTATGTTAGTGGCAGCTTGGGTATTTAATTATAAACATTTGGTATCTTTCCCTGTGATACTCCCACTCTGAGTGAAGTCTGTTTGTTTAAAAGTCCTAAAACTCAGAGTCAATTGCCAACACTGGCCATCACAGCCTTCAAGTTGAACTTGGTCAGCCTATGGAGCTTATCTACATGTATAAAGCCAGTGTCACCATACAGGCCAAACTGTACTGCCATCCTACATGTGAATGGCTAAAGGACTGAGTCAATGGCCAGCTCAGGCCCCTCATAACATCTCTGTGGAAGCTAACTTGTCCTCAGACTTGAAAACCAGACAGGAATAGTCACAAATTTTAAAACTGTAGAATAGTGAGTGAGTGAATAGGATTAACCTTGCCTTTAACATTATTTCGGTCATATCCCGACGATGAAGAATAGAAATGTATAGGGAGGAATCTGCAACATTTCGACACGCAACATTTTGGCACTAAGTGAAGCGAATGACACTTTGGCATGTGAGATTTCGGCAAGTTTTTAATCCACATCTGCTGTTAACGTACATGTAAACAGACCTGTCATAATTGGGCAATCCAGGTTTGGGGTACATGTACATATTAAATGTACCTAATAGTGAGAGTGAAAATACAAAAATAGACTAGGTTATCATACAAATATTGACATTAATTTCTAACCATACACTTGACATACAGACAATAAATTTTAAAAAAAATCTCAATTTATCTTTTTGTACCAATTAACAAAGACAAATTTTAGGAGATTTGAAATTCTGACCTTGGCAACAGTGTATGGTTAAAAATTAATTGCATGTGTCAATATTTGTATGGTAGCCTTGCTATTTCTCTACTTTGCAGGAGCTTAAATATTCCGTATTTTGTATAATTTACACTGATCAAAAGTGACAAAGCCAGGTATTGGCAAGGTGTTCACTTTATTATCCCATTACATGCTGACACTCTCAGTATTTATCATTTACACACATCCAGGAGTTGCAATGCAGATACAATGACATTATATGCTTTTCAACATTTTACCAAAACACAATATTCGATTCACTAAGCCCTTAATCATTCCATAATAATGTCACAAGTTCCGACATGCTTGTGGCGCTGTGCACTACAACATTAATAACAGTCAGATTTTTAGCCCACCATCACCAGATGATGGGCTGTTCAAATCACTTTTCGCCCGTGGTCCGTCGTCCGTCTGTAAACAATTATTGTTATCGCGATTTCACAGGAACTACTGGATGGATCATTCTCAAATTTAGTACACAGGTTCCCCTTCGGGTTTAGTTGTGCAAGATATCTTTTCTGGTCCGATTCAAAAATCCAATATGGCCACAAGGCGGCCATCTTGCATTTCCCCATGAAACTTTGTTATCGCGATTTCTCAGGAACTACTGTGTGGATCTTTCTCAAATTTGGTTCACACGTTCTCCTTGGGGTCTAGTTGTGCAAGATAACTTTTTTGGTCCGATTAGAAAATCCAATATGGCCACCAGGCAGCCATCTTGGATTTCCCCATGAAACTTTGTTATCGTGAAGTCTCAGGAAGTACTGCATGGATCATCAGGGGTCTAGTTGTTAAAAGATATTTCTCAAACTAGCCCAGTAAACAGAACAGAATTAGTATTCGTTCCTAATTATAAAATATTAAGTATGTTTCATAGCTCATGCCAAAGTGTCAAAGAGATTTGTCTTCGCTTCCAGTACCCAATGACGACACATGCAAAAAAAAGATTACAAAACGAAGACAAAGGATCCTCCGGATATTGACTTTTAGACTAACTTTGCTCATTTTACTTGTACTACGAGAGATCCTGAAGGATCTTGGCGCCCACCATTGTCCGATAATTGTAAGCTAATGACTAGAGGATCTGTTTGTCCATTGTTACTAAGAACAAACGATTGATTTGTAATTTTGTTTACAGAATTTCGAATCTGAGCGAAAAAGATCGAAAAAGGGCCACTGAAAAACACCAAGATATAATCTAAGTTTCAGGAGTTTCAAGATTTCTAGAAACTGTACTTATGTCGGTTGTTGTAATACAAGAGAAATGAGCAAAGTTAGTCTGAAAGTGAATGTACATGTACGCATTGGGTACTGGAAGCGAAGACCAATCTCTTTGACACTTTGGCATGAGCTATGAAACATACTTAAGAATTTATAATCAGGAACGAATGCTAATTCTGTTCTGTTTATTGGGCTATTTTGAGATATCTCTTTTAAGATACCATGCTCGAAAATAGTAAGATGGTACAATACTTAATACTGAAGGAATCCGGTCTGCGCAGTAATGTTGAAACTTCGAAAGTGCCTGAATCCTGATTATCTCCCTTGGATCGAAACATGCAGTAGTCTATGGTTGTCGAGTTGTGACGTTGAGTCACAAGAGTGACGTCCCTTTATGTAGCCGACCCGCCGGCAGACGAAAGGGCGGAGCAGTTCATTTGCTACTGCATGGACTAAAGAAAGCTGATTTAAAATTTGAAGAAATACATTTTAATTCCGAATAATATGAACTCCTTGATATGGAAGGTGAAGGTATGGATATTCTCTATAGTCAATATATAGAATATGCCCCACCGTTTGATCCGCCGACTCTTGTGATGCAATGTCACAACTTGAGAATACCGAATTAATTTGAAGCGTAACTTGGATTTTCGAATCGGACCAAAAAAGGTATCTTTTGGAATACGGCTACCCATGTGGGACCTGTGTACCAAATTTCAGAAAGATCCATGAAATATTTCCTGAGAATTCACGGTAGCAATGTTTCAAGGGGAAATTCAAGATGGCCGCCTTGTGGCCATATTGGATTTTCGATTCGGACCGAAAAAAGTATCTTGCACAACTAGACCATAAGGGGAACCAAGGAGAGACCACCTGTGTACCAAATTTGAGAAAGATCCATGCAGTACTTCCTAAGAAATCACGTTAAGAAATTTGCATGGAAAAATCCAAGATGGCCGCCTGTTGGTCATATTGAATTTTCGAATCGGACCAGAAAAGGTATCTTGCACAACTAGACGACAAGGTGAACCTGTGTACCAAATTTAACAAAGATCCATGCAGTAGTTCCTGAGAAATCGCAATAACAACGTTTCATGGGGAAATCCAAGATAGCCGCCTGATGGACATATTGGATTTTGGAATCGGACCAGAAAAGGTATCTTGCACAATTGGACCACAAGGGGAACCTGTGTACCAAATTTGAGAAAGATCCATGCAGTAGTTCCTGAGAAATTGCAATAACAAGGTTTCATAGGGAAATCCAAGATGGCTGTCTGGTGGCCATATTGGATTTTCGAATCGGACCAAGAAAGGTATCTTGCACAACCAGACCCCAAGAGAAACGTGTGTACCAAATTTGAGAAAGATCCATGCAGTAGTTCCTGAGAAATCGTGATAACAAGGTTTCATGGGGAAATCCAAGATGGCTGCCTGGTGGCCATATTGGTTTTTCGAATCGGACCGAAAAAGGTATCTTGCACAACTAGATCCCAAGGGGAACCTGTGTACCAAATTTGAGAAAGATCCATGCAGTAGTTCCTGAGAAATCGCGATAACAAGGTTTCATGGGGAAATCCAAGATGGCTGCCTGGTGACCATATTGGATTTTCGAATCGGACCATAAAAGGTTTCTTGCACAACCAGACCCCAAGGGGAACCTGTGTACCAAATTTGAGAAAGATCCATGCGGTACTTCCCGAGAAATCGCGATAACAAGAATTGTTTACGGACGACTGACTGACTGACTGGCTGACTGACTGACGGACGATGGACAAAAAGTGATTTGAACAGCCCACCATCTGGTGATGGTGGGCTAATAACAACCGACATCAAGTACAGTTTCTAGAAATCTTGAAACTCCTGAAACTTAGAAAGATAATATCTTGGTGTTTTCCAGTGTCCCTTTTTCCATCTTTTTTTGCTCAAATTCAAAATTCTGCAAACAAAATTACAAATCAATCGTTTGTTCTTGGTAACATTGGACAAAAAGATCCTCTTTTCATAATAGCTTACAATTATCGGATGATGGTGGGCGCCAAGATACTTCAGGATCTCTCGTTTAAATTGAAGTTGTAAAATTGAAGTTGACTATTGAACAACAACACAATTTCTAATTACACAAATTTAGAACTGCTGTAGTTGTGTTGCCTTCTTACAGTCAATGGTAATCTGGGACTTCAGCCAACATGCAGAATATACACTAACATTGTTTTAACATATTTCACAAATTGTCTCTGGAGAAATTTAGAGAATCTGCATGGTATCACTTCTCAAGGAATAGTGTGACAGTGTTTGGGCCTGGTTCTGCTTAGCTTTATTACCCTCAGTGTTAGTAAAGCTGCAGACACAGACAAGATTCTTCTTATCTGGACAATTTATTACCCCCTTGACCCTAATATGTGGAAATGGACAAGAGAGACTGTTGGATGGAGTGGTGAAATTTGGCTTGGAGAACTAAACACAGCTACATGTACCCCTGGCTGTTATCTGTGCATGCTGGCTGCACATAATTGCTGGCTTCATTTCGGATAAACTCCTATCTAACGTCAGCTGTTATATTGAACTGAGTGTGATCCTGCTAGGAATCCATGACATTTCCGCACACCCCATTTTGGCAAGGGACCTTTCGACACCTGACATTTCAGCACATGATATTTTGGCATAAAGTGAAAGGTGCAACTGTTTGGCATTCAACAATTTTGATATTCATTACATTTTTTTTTAGATTTTAATAGTCTTTTTTAGGGACAAAGTCAAGGCTACAAAAATTTTGCATGTGACATTTTGACAAGCTTTTAAAACATATGTTCATTCTATGTTTTCATTGTCGTTTTTCTTAGGCACAAAGTGAAGTGTGTGACATATCTGCAACTGTTTTTCACATCTGCGATTAATTTAATAATACATTTTTATCTCGCCTTACGAAGTAAAGGGGAGATATTGTGGGGGGGGGAAGAGGATGTCGTCGTCGGTGTCGGTGTCCCTGCCTGGAAATGATAAGGTTTTTGGTTTAGCAAATTCAAAAAATATATAGAAAATTTAGAAAAAATATTTAAAACGAGAGATCCTGAAGGATCTTGGCGTCCACCATGATCCGATAATTGTAAGCTAATAACAAGAGGATCTTTTGTCCATTGTTACTAAGAACAAACGATTGATTTGTTGCAGAAATTTGAATTTGAGCGATAAAGAATGATACTTCTTCACTGCACTGCAATTTATTTCTGCAATCGCAAAGACACAAAGTAGGTCTGCTGTTACCCAACATATAAACAGAAACAATTTGTTGTTCAATATAGATTTATTAAGAAAACATAATGTCGAGGTCACCCTGTCGAATACGATGACATGAAATGCCTGGTAACAAGGTTTGACTGTGAAATTAAAGATGGCAGGTAGGTGGCCATAGTACATACTCCATAGATTCCTTCTGTATATAGGAGCACCTCCAATGCTAGGAGTGTTATACATGCATATATATATAGAATTGAAAGTCCATTAATTACAACACATCTAAGGGAAGTGGGAAGGGGTGCCGAGCCACATGACTTCACAGTATAGTCTTAAAGCACATACCAAGAATATGTGTTGTATGTCAGGTATGCTTTTATTGTACTTGTTCATGTGGCAACTTGGATGATATCATCACACGGCCCCTAGCACAGGCATAAGCGGTATTAAGGCATATAAAAAGTAAAGTAGAATATGCGGGAAGGTGTTGAATGTCATTTGGAGCATTGCACGTGAAAGGTTACAGGTGACATCACAGAGCGTTGAAGATTTCAGTTCTCTCATAATGAAGAGTGTACAGCTATCGCCTGAGAACACCCATCAGATTTGCGACATACCCAGAGTCGCTCAGACGAGATGAAGGGTCTATGATAAAGGCAGATATATCCTCTGAAGCCCTTGCAATGTCACGAAGGTCTTTGAGGCACTCGGCACCCAGTTTTGTAAATCAGGGCAAGAAATTTGTCTCTTGTGTCCTGAGGAATGTCGCACGTGACAAGGATATGTATGCGAGATTGGATGTTCAGAGCACAGCTGGCAGGTTGGATCCACAGCAAACAGGTTGAACACAGCTTTGTTTGACTGGAGTACATAGGTTCCTGTCAGAAGCCTCGGCTGAATGGGGAGGGCTCGGACATCTGTTACACACATCGAGATGGAGGATTTCCCAGACTGAGGTTTTCCTGTTGGAAAGTAGCTGGGGGTCATATATCTGAGAAAAAGATACATATTAAATTTTTAAATGGGACTAAAAACACGTTGCATAAATAGACTGCAATGCTGACCTGTGTACCAAATTTGAAAAAAAATCTGTTAGTTCCTGGAATTTGTAAAAAAATAAACGCTGTTATGTATTGGTTTAGACTATGGAACTTGTCCCACTTTTCGCTACCGATTCATGTACGACATGTCACTGATTGAGAAGGGAATAATTATCTTTTACTTTTTTTTCTGGCTATAACTTACCATTACTGAAGACGGAATAAAAAATTTGCAATGAACTGTATGGGAAGTACCTGATGTTGGTGACATAATAGAATAAAAGGAATGTTTGTACTTACTTGTCAGAAGACACTCCAACGATTAAGTACAGGAATCGACACCTCGTCAGAGCATCCTGGTGATCTCTATATCTTCTTCACGTTTCCCATTTCAAGGCATCATGGTGATGCCAAAGTCAAGGCATCTTGGAGATGCCCATGCAGGCCACCCATGGACATTGGTAGAGCGTAACTCAAGGACTGGCTTGAAGTATGTGCCAGGAGCCTCGAGTCAGTGTAAATTGTCCGTATTTTACACATTTTAAATCTGGTGCTCAAAAGTGACAAATCACACAGATTTTGGTCATTGGCTATGAACGGGGACCCTTTATTGGACGTCTGATTATGGATTAAGGGAGTAGATGCTTAGAATTATCGATGTATTAGAATTCATATAGTAAATTTCTAGTATGCTCGAATTCGTTCTTGCTTTCGTTGGAAATTCATTCTATTTTCATTTGTGATTGTTGTCCGATTTGGTGAGAAATATGTTGGAGATGACTTTCAATGAACGGATGTAAATGCACAGAATACAAGTCCATGGTTAGATCAGTAAGTTGGTATTACGCCAGCCTGCACACTCTTTTCATTGGTGTAGATGTGGTCGAGTAATGTCCCATTTACGGTTGTAGGTTCACTGATTAACTGGGTAAGTGCTAATTCCTGTTCCATGAATTGTACAAATGTATTATCTTTCTCCAGCAAGTTCATATTAAAATCTCCAAGAAAGAAAGTCGGTTTCTGTGTATTTATGAATGGCTGGATATTGTTGCGTACAACATGTTGTAGTTGTAAATTTGACAGTTTTGGTGTTTTGTAGATGAATATAACTTGAACATCATTTCTTTTGATTTGTGCATTTATGAAGATAAATTCAACGTCATCATAGATGTGAGAATTGATCTTCTTCACAGTTATATCATCCTTTATGTATGTGACTAGTCCATGAAATGGTCTGGTCATGTTCGATGGCCGAGCTTCATCTAATCTGTACGTTTGAAACCCTGGCAGGTCATACGGATCAGCTCTGTCTGTATTTACAAGACGTGTCTCACAAATTCCAATTAAGTCTGCATTCTGTATATTTGGGTCACTCTTGATATCGTCTATATGTAAATGCAGGGATCTAGCATTGTTGAACAGTAGTTTTACCTGAGAGTTGTCAATACTGTACAGAGGTGTATAACACAACTGAAGTGGATTCTTGTAAAGCCTTTCCATTTCTTGGTGTACCTTTTCATCCACTTTTAATGCTTTCTCATTGAAGTCAGGAATGTGCAAGTTTGCTAATTTGCGAACTCGAGACAGTGCAACATAATGAACATGTGGTGGTTTATAACTGGAGCTTAGATCTACAACAAGTTCATCAACTGTAGCGCCTTGCGCTTTGTGAACAGTCTTAGCTGCAGCTGGGGCAAGTGGAAATTGGATTCTTTGGTAAGTTTTTTTGTTATGAAGAAATGTCCGTTTTGTTTCAAATACTGGTGTCCATTGCCGATCAATATCTGTACAATAGAGATGTTTGTATTGCTTTCTTCTTTTGCTACCAATGTTTGTATCGGTAAAAAGCATCCATACAATGGCTGGTCTCTTAGATGTTCCTTTGTACTCTATGTGTTTCAGAATTCCTGATGCACCATTTGTTAATCCATCATCGACATCAACATTGACTGTTACATCATATATCATGTCAACCGCAAGTTTCAGTACACTAGGCAGGTTTCCAGTTTGGTTGAGTTTGTCTTTCTTATTAATTTCTTCTACGAAGTGGATCTTAGTCTCTTTGTTCATGTTCACGGGGGAAATAACATCTGTATCAGCGAAGACGTCTACTTTTGTAGTTTTCAGATCTTGAATCAATGTGCTGTTGAAGTTATCAACTTTCTTGTTCTCTGTAAATAAATGCAGAGCTTTCCTGGGATAGTTTCCAGATGTTGTAGAAATCGTGTGAGATGTGATAATTTCTTTATCTGTTGGTTGGAGTTTATTGAATCTTAACCTGTTCAACATCTCAGCAAATGGCAAGTCATCTTTTTGTCTCATAATTTCGGTGAGTTCAAACATTTGGAAATGTTTTTTCCATAAGTTGCTTGCTAGACCGATAGACAAATCAGAGAAGATCCATGAATCTGCCACGGGACATAATTGATAAAAGTCTCCGACAGCTATTACTTATCCCTCCGAAATCTCGTTTTGTACCCGTTAGTTCTTGTAGTCGGTCATGCATGAAAGCAAATAGCTTGTTACCAACCATGGAGATTTCATCGATAATGATAACAGCAAGGTCTTTGTAAGTTGTTCGAAATGTGTTTAGCTCATCACTGTACATATGCTGTTGTGTTTGGAACATTTTCTTGTGGAATGCAGAGGCTATTGTTACTCCATTTATGTTGTAAGCTGCCTTTCCTGTGAATGCTGTTCGCAAGATCTTTATAGTATCTGGGTCATCACCATCTTTGGAATTTAGAAGCCTATGTAGTGTTTGGTAGAGAGCTTGTATTACTACAGATTTTCCAACGCCTGCTCCTCCCGACAGGAATGCGTAAAGGGGATCAGTCTTTGTAGAAATCCATTGTATAACGTGATTGAAGAATTCTCGTTGTTTAATGTTAAGAGATCGGAGCAACGCCCTGTATTCATCATCTGGAAGCAGTACTGAATTTGTTTCAACGGATACAGAGATATCTGGTAAATCAAGATCTTGGCCAATATCTGCTGTGCCCTGAGATTGTGTCGGGGGAATAAAGTGGATAAACTCCTCTGACTGACTGGTAGATTGCTCAGCATCTTCTGCTTGCATTTGTTCAGTGTTGGGTGCTAAAATATCAAACTCTGTGGCCAGGTCTTGTTCTGCTTGTTGCCTCGCTAGATCTAATTCCTCAACATGGTGTTCGTATTTTTGCAGCAGTGGTAAAATCTCTGCACTTTTATTTTGGTAATGACCTTCATATGTGTCGTATCCACCCTTAAGATCTTTGTTTTCATCTCTCCATGGCATAAATAGAAGAAGTTTTTCTCTGTAGAAGTTCTCAGAATTTGTGCTCTTGCTGTATCTTACATATCGTATTACCTTTGGGTTCTTCCTTTTTCTGATTGTTATGCCGCCTCGCAATTTCATCACAATATTTGTATCACCGAACTCTGTATCACTGTCTGTCTCTTCGTTGTCAGATGCCGGTAAATGACTTTTATCATCATCATTGCATTCAACTTCAAAAGTAGGTTCCTTTTGTCTATACTTCACTTCTAACTCGGAAACATAATCAGCGAGACAGTATTTTTCAATTTTTCTGGGTCTTTTTGCATACCTCTTGATGATGTTGTCAGATTCAATGTCTGTTGAGTCATCTGGAAGCTGTTCCAGCTGTTCTTCAGTTTTTAAGAGAAAAACTCGCTGGTCTGGAGGAGAGGTATTGATGAATACTACTTCACGAGATGCTCGTGTCAGTGGCATCTGTAACACGAGATATGATGCTTCTTGGGCACTTATTTCAACAAAATTGAGGAACTGGTTTCCAATATGTCGAACCTGCCTCTTGAGATCCATGTTTCCCTCTGTTGCTTCTTTAGATGCCTGTTCTAGCATAGTACTCATACCTCGCTGTGATTTGCTGATATAGGAAACAATGTACATTGCACAGGCATAGGGGTCAAGTACAAACTGTATGTCCAGGGTTGCTCTCCATGCGCTAAGCACAACTTTATTGTAATAATTCACACGCATCTCTGATGGTTTTCTTTTCAAAAACACCTTGGGCCCTTTGAGAGAGCTTCGTATGCATTTAATATATTCTGATTCTTCCATTTGCACAACATCTTTTAGAAATTGTTCGTATGACATATCACATCCGTCCTTGAACTCGTTCATTCTAGCATGTATTTCTGAGTATTTTTTCCTGTACTCCTCGACATCATTTTCTAGTGGTTCTAAGACCATTGTCTTTTGAAGTGGTGGAAGGGGAAAGCCAAATCTACAGTACAGACAGATCTACCACCTTTCTTGCATGTTTTCGAATGCTTATGAATCTGGAGTTTAACCAAGTCTCGTAGGTCTTCCTCGACATCTAGGGAACAAGTCACATATTTGTCAACATACTGAACAATGTCGTCTTCAGAATCCACATTATATTTTGGTGCATTCTCTGTCTATACTATCATGTGAGTGTGTGGCGAGCCTCGATTTTGAAATTCAATGCGTTGGAATGTATCAGTAACAGTTCCAATTGGAGAGTGTTCACTTTTAAGTACAGTGTTTACAAATACTTGCACTCTGTGGTCAAAGTACCTGAACGTTGTTACAGGGTCTTTTTGAACAAGTTTGACTTTGTCAGACCATGTCATATTTTCTATGTCTTTATCGGAACATGGCACACCAGCTAAGACAGCTAAAGTTTTAAGTAACTCTGTCCAGCGAGTATCAGCTGAAGATAATGACATAAACCATGTTGGGAGACCTAATTGTCTAATCATAGCAAATACATCCTTTTTTCTTGAAGAAAGGTATGCTGGAGAATTACGAAGTGTTCTAAAAATGTAGTAACCTTCGTTCAAGTTAACTATCTTGTCAGCAATTTCAGGGTTTCGCGCTTCTTTTGCTGTAATTTTCTTTCCTTCACTTTTCTTCCTTCGAACAGCTAAGTTCACTTTATCAACCACTTGTTTCCTTTGTATTTTGTTCAGTTTGAAAAAGAGATTTGGAACACATGTTGCGGCTCTTCGATCAACACTTCGTAGTTCCCATTTTGAAACATCACTGTAAGATACAGGTACATGCCGGTCATTGCTTTCTAATCTTTTCTGTCCACAATATATACTTGGAAAAGAGAGTACTTCGGCATCTTTATCATGATAAATGCTAAGTGGTTGTTGTCCTTCACCAGGTGCTAAAACTAAGCCTTTGTTGGTATCAAGATTTGTTTGGTCGATGAGTGTGTCAGAATTGCCTTGAATGCGATCATCTTCATGGGTTTCGATAAATGTATCTTGGTTTTCTAACTCGTTTTCAGGATCAGTAAATGCTTCTGAATAAACAATTTCAGATCGTCTACCATCTGCAGTGTCCGAACAACGTGTAAATTCGTCGTTTAAGTTTTGTGATCTTGTAAATTCTTGAACAATTTCTTCAGCACTATTAGTAATCTCGTTAACCCAATTCTCATCAATTGCCAGACCAGAATTCTTATACAGCTCACTATTGTTCATAAGCCAGTGTAAAGCTGTGAGTACAACAGTGGGTCGCACATTTTCAGAAAACACACATGATTTGTACGAAAGTCTTTTCTTCAGTTTTACAGAAACTGTAAAATGTTCATCCATTTGTCTTGGTAATGCATTCAGTGTCGGCTGAATGTCAATCGGGACGTTGACTACATTGCCTTTTGTTGAATACTGTCCACCTCGTGGTAATTCTCTTATCTGCATAAATGGTATTCTAAGCGCTACAAGCCGTTCTTCGAGAGGGTGCAAGTTCAACTCGTGGGGTTTATCAGGCCAGGTCATCCCACTGGCAACAGAGAGTTTTGGAACTTTACATTTCTTTAATGTGGATAAGCATGTGTGACAAATCCATTCCTTTCCATCTACAGATTTGTATCCTGTATAGAAATCTTTATATGTTGGAAATATAGGAACAGGGCAACTCTCAGTTACGCTTTCTCTAAACCATGTTTGATGACAACAGGTACATACATATTCTGGTCCTTTTTCTGTTTTTTTATAGAAAACATTGATACATCCGTCTATATCATGTCCGAAACGTCTTTTTTTACATTGTTCTTTTTCATGCTGAAAATACTCTTGGCTCTTTCGATCTTCTGATTTTCGTTTTCTGTCCAAGGCTTTTTCTTCTTGTGTAACATGGCTTCTTCTTTCAGATTGTTTCATTCTTTCAATTGTGAGGAAAGTTCTATCCTGTCGCAGTTGTCTCTTTCTGGTCAAATCTGCCTTTGACTCCGCTTGTAAAAACATTGGATCGAGTCTAGCTTTTTTCTTCAACACTCTTTCTTGTTCTAAAAACTGTGAATCTTCTCTACATTTCCGCTTACAGTTCAGATCTATCACCCTGTGCTTTTCCGGATCTTTTTCTCTGGCTGTCCTCTTACTTTGTTTTTCAATCGCTAAGAAGGTTGGATCATTCCTTGCTTTCCGTCTACTTTGGACATCTATTACTCTGTGCTTTTCCGGTTGTTTTTCCCTGGCTGTCCTCTTACTTTGTTTTTCAATCATTAAGAAGCTTGGATTATTCCTTGCTTTCCGTTTACTTTGGACATCTATTACTCTGTGCTTTTCCGGTTGTTTTTCCCTGGCTGTCCTCTTACTTTGTTTTTCAATCATTAAGAAGCTTGGATTATTCCTTGCTTTCCGTTTACTTTGGACATCTATTACTCTGTGCTTTTCCGGTTCATTTTCCCTAGATTTCCGTTTACTGTGAACATTCATTACCCTGTGCTTTTCCGAATCATTTTCTCTAGATTTCCGTTTACTTTTGACATCTATTACTCTTTGCTTTTCTGGTTCATTTTCCCTAGATTTCCGTTTACTTTGGACATCTATTAATCTGTGCTTTTCTGGATATTTTTCTCTAGCACTTGATTTGCGTCTTTTGTCAGATTCTTTCAATATTTTTTTCTTTGAACTTCTTTGTCTCATTTTCTTCATGTACGTACGCATGTACTCTCGCCGTGTACAAGAATGTATTGTTTTGACACTTTTATGGTCAGTTGAACTTTTCTTCTTTAATATTTGTCTTTTTTCTGATCTTGAAGATATAAAAGAAGTCTATCATTTGCATTTTCTTCAGTCAATCCTGTTTCTTCAGTCAATCCTGATGTCTTCTCAGAACTCTTTGGTGATTGTTGAGTAGGCCTACAACTGTCTGAACTTATCCTCAATAACTTGACAGCTGTTACTTCGAAAAGATCATCTGCCCGATAAGCCATTGATTGTGCTAGACGAAGACAATGTTCAAATACATCATGTATGTCACTATAATGCAGCACAACACTTGATCCATTTGGATCAACAGAACCAGTCAAGTTTCTAGAGTGAGAGTCACTAACACAGTAAATGTTATTCTGCTTAATTACAATGAATGTACTTCCTTTGAATGTTACAATAGCAGCATCACTACTGTTTTGAAGTAAAGCAGCATGTAATGCTTCAGCCAGTGTTAAGAACTGCAATTCATCTAGGTTTTCTCTCGTATTGCCCAGTGTTCCCATCAGTGATTCTTGAAATGCAAAATTGTACAGATTACCATTTGTATATTCCACTGACCCACGAATGTCATTAATGGCTAGGAGCTCATGATGGATTGTGCTACTTTGCTGCAAAAATTCATACATTTCGTTTCCATTTACAAGTATCTTGTCTACGTCATTTGATGTCCAAATTGTTGTTGGTTTCTCTTGACTGTATATGAGAGCTGATAGACTATTCATTACACACTGTTTACCAGCATTGTCCTGAAATCTTCGATGGCTTTGGTCGAAATGACCCTGTATTGGTACTGGCAAACTTGAAATATCTGTGTTTCTTTCGAATCTATGTTGTGAAATTATACCCGGACACTTTTTTGCTGTTTCATGTTCTCCTTCAGCATCTACAACATCATCATGATGAGTGTCATGTATTGAAACAAATATTTTGTCCATTTGCTTATCAACAGGAAGTTCAGGTATGCAAGGTTTGCAGGGTTTTGTATGTTCAGTGGTTGTAATAGATTCATTCAATAGCTTGTTCATAGTTCTTGAAGTCGTTTGATTTGTTCGTTTGTTCTCAGTTCTTGCAACTTTTGTACTTAATTTCGACACCACTGCATTGCACGGTAGCAATGGCACCCTCGATGAGGTGCAAACGGAAGGTTCCGAGTCGGTGGCGGTCGTCTGCCCTGCACCATCAATTCTACGATCCGGCGTAGCTGATGGTGGCACACTCAGTGATGTACAGACGCACGGATGCGAATCAGACCTCGGTGGGACATCCCCGTGTGGGATGGACAGTCTTCCCTGAGGAGTTGTCAACCTCTGGGCATTTGAAGATTTTCCCTCCAGAAGGGATGGTTCTTCCAGACCATGGAATGACGAATGAGGATTCTCCGCCCTCCTCTGTCTCATTCGTGACTTCTGTTGCTCAGCCTGTCGACGTGAGGATTTGCGTTTCCCTCCCATGCTGTGAAATATATAGATCCACAAAAACTTGTATGGCTATTGCCAACGTATGATGGTGACATTTTGACAAATTTACTGTCTGTCCCAGATAATATATCTGAGATGTTTTCGGTGATATTTCAGAGGCAATTTATTGGACGATATTGAAATTTCACACAGGAGATGAAGGGATAAGTTTTCAATTGAACCCGAAATACGCCCGTAAAAAAAATAAAGTTGAGCAACAACAGTTTTATCTCCTGAATATTATTATAGACAAAGGTTAACAATGCAATGAATCTACATGGACTGTATGCTGTTTGTATTGTTGCAATAGTAATAATACTGTACATGTATAAGTCATCATTGTTGTATAAAGTGGCCAGTGTAGGCAAGTTTGGAAATCAGTTGGGCAGGGGGGGGGTTACATAAGGACCTGGAGTGGTATTTGTAGGAGCAGGTAGAACACCAGTCACTCCTACTGTGCGGGAGTGCATATTCCCCCACCCCCGGTATATGCTTATGTGCATATATGTATCAGTAACTTTAGAACAAAATTTGTGTTAGCAAAAGCTGCAAAAGTAAGCTCATTAGCCTGATGAATGGGGTCGAAATAACAGTAGGTGCCAAATACAATGATTTCAGACTAAAATTAAGGGGAGTAACTGGAGAAAACATCGAATCAGCTCAAAAACAGTTTGTGCAAATCTACACATGGTACCGATCATATGTACCAAATTGCGAAAGAATCCATCGAAAAGTCTGAGACGAGTTGCTTTCACGAGGACAGTGGGCGGCAAATAAAAGATTTCAGACCAAAATCAAGGGTAGTAACTAAAGAAACTGTAGAATCAAATCGGAAAGAGTTTATGCACATGTGCACCAATTATTTCAAAAGAATGCAATGAAAGCCCTAGGACGAATTTCATTCACGAGGACTGTAGTTGCCAAATTAAAGGACTCCAGACGAAATGTCAAGGGGGGGCTAACTCAGGAAAACGTTGAATTGATTCAAAAAAAGTTCATGCGCATCTACACATGATATCATGTGTACCAAATTTCAGAAGAATTCATGAAAAACTCTGGACGAGTTGCGTTCACAAAGTCAACAGGTTACAGACCAAAATCAAGGGGAGTAACCCCAAAAAACATTGAATCGGGCTGAAAAGGTTCGTGCACATCTACATATGATACCGATCTTGTGTACCAATTTTCAGAAGAATCCATTGAAAACTCTGGTACGAGTTGAGTTGACGAAGACAGTGGGTGCCAAACAAGGATTTCAGATCAAAATCGAGCCATGAAAAGTTCGTGTGCATCTACACATGGTACCGATCACGTGCACCAAATATCAAAAGAATCCACTGAAAACTCTAGGACGAGTTGCGTTGACGAGAAAAAGTTTATGGATGGACGACGCCAAAACATAATACGTCCCGTCGAAATTGACGGGCGTATAAACAGTACCAATTTTACTCCAAAGTATCAATAAAATCCTCAACAAATCGCGAAAACAAGAATTAGATGGGAGATTCGTAGGTTAAGCAGGGGTCGAAATTTACACCTGTCTACCTGTCAGAGACAGGTAATTTTTGAAAGAGACAGGTAGAGAAATAAAACACCTGTCTCTATTGACAAGTAGCCAATAATTTTGTTTTGGTGTTCAAAACATATCTTCAACAAAATTCATTCAAAACACCTGCTAATAAGTGCAAGTAAACAAGGTGTCATTAATTTATTAGTGTCTTGCAACATCTAATTTGTCATTAATGTTGAGTTGCATGTATGTGAAAATTTCAACAATTGCATGTTCACGTAATTCTTGAAGGTGACAGGTAAACATTTTGGTCACCTGTCTCGTATGACAGGTAAATTATTTTGAATATTTCGACCCCTGTTAAGTCTGCATGTTTCGTAGTCCCAAATATAACATGGTAGGTATTGGTGATTTTCGTCAACTCCCAACAGATTTTAATGAAATATGGGGGGGGATTAGTATTTTTTAGTTCATATACTGTCAAGTTTCAATGCTGTACGATAAATTAGGCCTATTTCCGAAATATCGCCGAAAACGTCTCGGAATATATTATCTGGGACAAACAGTTGTTGTTGTTGTGCCGTCACAACATGACACTGACATCGCAAGCAAACCGTGACCTCGCCATAAATAATGTTAGGTACAGAGAATTTGTTGTAAATATCACACGATTTTTCATAAAAATTTACATTCTACTTTCCCTGATAAGTTAATCACGTTGAAAGTTTCATTTCTGTGAGTCCTAAAAAGCACAGGTCACCGCCTGTGCGGTTCGGGCATGAACACATGATGAACAGTTGAACATTGCGACACAAGCGCCTGCCCTCCACAAAAAATCAATATTCCATACTACGGTACCGTACTTCCGTGTTTCATCAGTGTTATCATTGAAATTATCCGTTATATAGTTCAGTGTTGTACGCTAAAACGCTTGGGACTATTTATTTTATGTCAATTAGGAGTAAACAATACGGGAGATACAGATCAGAAAACTTACTCCGTTAAAATGGCTGCCGATTTGGCATAAAATGTCTATGCCATAATGATAATACGGTACTCTCAAGTCAGCCAATCAAAGCTGTCGTTGGATACGCCCCAAGTTGAAATCCTGCCAATATTAAGATGGGCACAGCTGTCTGCTCAGTTTAAACGTCATTTAGCTTACAATCTGTTATAATCGCATGGTGTTCACTTTGTTAACTCTTGCTGAGTTTATATTGCTACTGATATATTTTCGGCCTCATGTCCAATTTTAAACAAATTGGCGATGACCAGAAAAATTAGAAATAACATGTTAATATCCCTAAACCAGTGACAGTCTCTACCAATCTGTAGGGGAGAGTGGGGCAAGCTTCACTATGGGCTTGGGATTAGTTCTCATACGGTACGCCTTTCACAGTTTATTTTAATTTCATAAGAAAGTAATTTCTTGAGAGACACAAACACTGGCATGGCTAATGAGGGGTTCAAGACCCTTCACTCGTAGGAGTTTCGCGGGTTACGTGACCTTTCCCTGCACGTGCGGGAGCAGTTATTAACATGAGTTTTCAGGTAGGTACCTCTAACCCACGGGAGAGAAATTCTCATACAGCATATTGTATTTTCGAATCGGGTCAAAAAAGTTATCTTGCACTTCCTGAGCAATCATGATGAAGTATCATGGGGAAATCTATAAGATGGCCGCCCGAGAAATCGCAATAACAATGTTTCATGGGGTAATCCGAGAAGGCCGCCTGATGGAGATATTGGATTTTGGAATCGGACCAGAAAAGGTATCTTGCACAACTGGACCACAAGGGGAACCTGTGTATCAGAAAGATCCATGCAGTACTTCCTGAGAAATGACGATAACAAGTTTTGATGGGGAAATCCAAGATGGCCGCCTGGTGGCCATATTGGATTTTCGAATCGGATCAGAAAAGGTATCTTGCACACCTAGACCCTAAGGAGAACCCGTGTACCAAATTTGAGAAAGATCCATGCAGTACTTCCTGAGAAATGACGATAAGGTTTCATGGGGAAATCCAAGATGGCTGCCTGGTGGCCATATTGGATTTTCGAATCGGATCAGAAAAGGTATCTTGCACAACTAGACCCCAAGGGGAACCTGTGCACCAAATTTGAGAATGATCCATGCCGTAGTTCCTGAGAAATCGCGATAACAAGTTTTCATGGGGAAATC
>JAVTVY010046747.1:0-24210 GCA_036873755.1 Hanleya hanleyi
TCTTCTCTGCAGCACTGAGGTATCCACAAGAAGACAATCGCGTTGGCGTTCTCTAGCTGACAGATGTATCTGATCAATGAAAGGATACCGGTTGGCAGTCGCGTTACCCAAGGTTAGATCAATGATGTTAGTCTTATGCCGTCCAAGTAGAGATCGACAGCGGGCTGTGTTTTCGTGTTTCTCAAATTATATTAGTTCCTGTACTAGTGATACGAGTAAAACAGTTTCAGGATAATCAACGTCATCATTTAAATAGTATTCGTGAAACATACAGCTTCAAATAGTAACACACAACGTCCAACAGCTCGTCTGTATACCCTCGTCATCAGATGATATTTCTGAAGCGAGATATATCAGGATAAATATGAAGAAAAAAAATAGAATTAAAATTAACCCGCATGGCCACATCATTTTTTTTTTTTCATATTTATCGTAACTCATATCAGTAGATGTAAACGACAATCTCCAGCACATTATCAATATACGTTAATGCTGAATAATGCATAAGAACTAATGAAAGCTGTGAGGCTAAAAGTTAATCATTCTAAGCAAATGCATAATCGTCGCAAATAAATGCTAAACTTCAGCCATACGGAGTATGAGGTCAGTACTTCAAAGAGAAATTAAAATACTATTGCTAAAACCAGGATCGATAAATACTGCAATTTTAACATATTTAATTCATCTCGACCACTGCACAATCAAGAAACAGAGACAACATTATAAGGATGTTCCCGTGTAGTCTTTCTGTGAAAAAAAACACGACTCCGGTCGGCCTATGACATGTTATATAGCATGAGAATGCAGAACATAACATTGGACAACGTTTGCATCATCGGTCTTACATATTTGTATCTAATACCGCTCAAGCCGGTGCTAGGGGCCGTGTGCTCATGCCATTCATGATGTCCACAGCTACAATAAAAGCGTGGCTGGGATACAAACCATCCGCTCTTTTATAAATTTTTCTCTGATGTAACCGAAGCTGAATTGAGAGTTTCCAGTTTTCACATATTTTATACATTGCTGGTATGTTCTCCCAGAAATTGTCTTATTAGTAACATCGTCTTGGAGGAGGGAACCGTCTCCCAAATAAGTGTCATACACAAACTTTCGGTAACCGTCATTATATCTTCTAAAAGAACAGCGTGTCGATTTTATCTTGGGTTCTGATTTCTTTAATCAATGCACTTACTCGAATGTTGCTCCCAGTCCGATATTCTGGGGGTAGGCCGAAGCATTTTGACCTCTGTCCCCTCGACCACAGTTCGTCCACCAGGCGTAATGCTTGATGCCAAGTCGATCTATGGCAGGAGCTGTGCCCGCCCCACTGGAAAGTTGGTGCATGATTTCGTCTACGGTCAAACGGCCTACCAGATCGTCCACTCGCTTATCCCATTCCAAAGCCATGTTCTCGAACGGATAATTCTGGTGTTCGACGAGGAACGTTACTACATGTTGGAGGGCTAAAAGCAGCACCACACAGATCAATGTATTCATCTTGTCTCACACCACCAACTTGTGCATATCACAAAGACCAAACAGAAGGCGACGGAGTTTTATCTCAGTTTGGCAAATTTAGACAGTCCCTGAAGGCGATTGGACTGACATATTGGTCTATATAGGACATCAGTCGTAGAACGCGTGACAAACATGTGCAAAACGTATTTGCAATACAACAGCTGGATACTCCTTGGTTCGACATATTAGACGGTGGAAATTGGTATTTCCCCGAACGGTGATTTGCCTGATTTCTGAATGTGAAACGAATTATTATTTTTACGTGAAACGTGATTTGATCTATTGTCGTGAGTCGTGATCGAACTGAATTTTTTAAATGCGATTTGTGTGATATACCTCTCCCAAATAATTTGAGCAGAAAAACATAACCACCAACATTTATTATTGATGTTTTGTTCGGAGAGAATGACAGATGAGATCACAGGGGCTCGTTACTGTTGTTAATTGGTTAATTAGATTTATTACATTGAGGGGGGGTCGAGATAAATGGGGGTTTTCCCTACATCGACTCTCCCCTCCCTGCACTCAAGCTAATTAACCAATTAACAACGATAACGAGCCCCTGTGGATGAGATTATCATACTATCAGACTGCACCAGAACAGGTTCAAGATTTTTTTATTACACTTTAAATTCACCAGGGTGACAGCAGTGGTACAATATATATTTTCTGGAAAGAGATCTAAAAACATATTTTTCATCTTTTACAATTATTAAAGTATACCTATACAGTATCTATCAAATGCTACTGGGCTAGATATATATACGCCATATGCAGGACCCACTGGAATATTGCTGTCAAGCAAAAAACGACAGTTTACGATGTCTAAGTCATCTTTTTTATCGTAATGTCGAGGAGAGATAAGAGCCGTTCATTTTTATAGAGATATAGGTCTAACTATGATGTGCTTAAGGCTCTCTGTAGTTTTCTTCAAACTGAAGGTGAGTATCTATCCTTCCCTGCGTCATTCGTATAGCGATTATCCACAATGGAAGATATTTTGTCTGGTAACCTTGATATAGCGAGTGATGAATACAAGCGTCTAGTCCGTCATTCATAATTCAGCCGTCCATTAAAGAATATCCGCGTCCATAATCCAAAGACCTATTCCATATCCATATAACCGTATTAGCGACCGTATAAAGACCTAAAAACTCTCCTGATGAGGGCACCTAAATATAGATAGCCGAGAAGAATAAACCAGACAGAACTGGAAGATTGTGTTATTGAGCGGTTAAAGCGAGAAAAAGTTGAACCGACATAGTCCCAGCAGACAGAGCTCTAAATAATATAATATTCGCATCTAAACATCATTATTACCAGGTGCTGGTTAAGAAACGGTGTATAAGCAAACCATCGTCGAATACGTCTACTTACTCCCAAACAGCAAGTATCTCTCGAGGAAAGAAGAATTTGTCTTTCAGACACTCCTAACGATATACTGAAAGTGCACTGGACTACCAAAATGCATAAACCACCATACAAAGCTAGATTCATACATGGTTCTAGACGCTGCATCACCAAGCTTCTTTCAACCTTTTTGACAAGGGCCCTCAGGCGGTAAAAGCATTTTGGGAAAGGTATTGCGCCATTATTTCTAAAAACTCTGGCGTTGATTGTATGTGGATATCGAAAAACTCAAAATGTCTTACGAAAGAACTCGATGCTAAAGGTCACATACCGTACAGACATGTATCCACATGGGATTTCTCGACTCTGTACTACAATCCCTCATCAGGACCTTATTGACCGTCTCAGTTCATTAATAGTATATGTATTTAAGAGAATCTGTCGTAGATATATTAATGTCAGAAGCCATAAAGCATTCTTTAGGTCTACTACATACAAGAGGTGCTTGAATTTCTCATTAAAAAAAAATTGATGTGAAATTTGGCAACACAATATATCAACAGCATATAGGTATTCCAATGGGTACTAATTGTGCACCCCTGTTGGTAGACATATATCTGTTCACTTATGCATATGGCTATATGTAGGCGCTTTCAAACCCTATCAATTCGAAGCTCGTTCCTTCTCATTGACCAAACGATATATAGACGATCTTCTCGCTGTGGATAATCGCTATATAAATGACGCAATGAAGGATATATATCCAACTTCACTGGATTTGAAGGAAACTTCAAGCTTCGAACTCTTCCCACTTCCCTCATATGCGTTGTAATTTTCTCTTATGAATACGACTATATGCAGGTGTTTTCAAAAACAGATCTTCTCGAAGTCCGTTCCTTCTCATTCACCATACGCTATATAGACGATCTTCTCGCGGTTGATAATCGCTATATAAATGACGCAGTGAAGGATATATATATATATATATATATATCCCTTAATTCACAATACTAGTATGTGTGTGTTAGCCTGTGCCTAAGTACACAACTAATAGACCCGACTAATATGTTCGACGTTTTTTAAATCTGCGCAATTTTAAAATCGCTCTGCGCGTTTTTTTTAAATTTTAAGATTGCGCAAGACTTTTCAAATCGCGCAACGAGTCGTTAGATCTACTGTTAGGAAGATGAAACTCACCATGTGAAATTTGGCAACACAATATATCAACAGCATATAGGTATTCCAATGGGTACTAATTGTGCACCCCTGTTGGTAGACATATATCTGTTCACTTATGCATATGGCTATATGTAGGCGCTTTCAAACCCTATCAATTCGAAGCTCGTTCCTTCTCATTGACCAAACGATATATAGACGATCTTCTCGCTGTGGATAATCGCTATATAAATGACGCAATGAAGGATATATATCCAACTTCACTGGATTTGAAGGAAACTTCAAGCTTCGAACTCTTCCCACTTCCCTCATATGCGTTGTAATTTTCTCTTATGAATACGACTATATGCAGGTGTTTTCAAAAACAGATCTTCTCGAAGTCCGTTCCTTCTCATTCACCATACGCTATATAGACGATCTTCTCGCGGTTGATAATCGCTATATAAATGACGCAGTGAAGGATATATATATATATATATCCCTTAATTCACAATACTAGTATGTGTGTGTTAGCCTGTGCCTAAGTACACAACTAATAGACCCGACTAATATGTTCGACGTTTTTTAAATCTGCGCAATTTTAAAATCGCTCTGCGCGTTTTTTTTAAATTTTAAGATTGCGCAAGACTTTTCAAATCGCGCAACGAGTCGTTAGATCTACTGTTAGGAAGATGAAACTCACCACACCATATCTTCGGGACGAGCTCTATCAGAAAAAAGCTATCCAACATGGCCGCCCTGATGACGTTACAGCGACGTAATATTTTAAAGAGATATTTTGACTGAATTTTAGAGTATTTTTTTTTGTAAATTTGTATTCAAACAATTGTCTTTACAAAAGCTACACAGGCAAGTTGTATCAGAACGTAATCTGATTATTAGGTCTAATGTGATTGTGTACAATAAATGTTAAAAAAAAAGAAGGAAAAAATGTTTGACGTAGCAGTGTATTAGTGTTACACCCAGGTCCATGGTGGGGCCAGGTACCTGAAAATATTGAGCGTTTCACGCTTAGAAAAAACGATATCTTTCGTTTAGCAATATTTTCCAGAACGAGGCTTTGTCCCTCGAAACATCCGAAACAGTCATTTCCAGGCAAGTAGAAAACTTCTCATTGTTAATACAAAAAATAGGGGATCGTATTCTAGCACACCACACTCTCCCCCACAAAACAAAAGTCGTCTGCCACATTTACCCTATTTTGCTACTGTTGCACGACCCTCATTTTCGCACTACTGACACTACTGACCAGTTGCCAATGTGGTAAACGCCTGTACGTTGCATGAATATGTATCTATCTCTGACAAGTCATACATCCCTATTTGGTTTGCCAATGACCCACATATTCAACTAAACATCGAGAATTAACGTCGTTCGAACACGAGGTCTAAGCTACGAAGTTGATCAGGCTCCGTGTTAAATAAACTTTCAAGCTGGAAGAACAAAAGTTACCAGTAGTTTAGCTAAATGGCACCTAGGTCGGTGGACGATACTCCACTTCCAAGTCTGCACAGTTCTCTGCCACAATATCATCAAACCTACTCATATAATAAAAAATTACCTATTTATATATTTCAAATTCATAGATAAGAAAATGGCACATAAATTCCACGCTATAGTGATGGGTGGAACGCTGGTCACATCAGTCTTTTAGTTCATCATGTACTGCAGTGGCAGTGGCCATCGAGACATTGGTGAGACACGGGTTCATCACAATCGAAGGGCATGTCTTTTCGGGTCCCGTAACGACTGACTGTATGCATCGTGGCCGGTATTCTGTCACATGTCCTCTCTCATCATATGTGATTCGACCAGGGTGCAGCCTATCCCTTGTTGGTCTCCTGTACCCACCTGCGTGACACTGCTCATTGTTGTCCCATTCTGCCATTGGCTTCTGTCAACAACACCATCTCGGAAGGATGCCAATGGTGTTGCTTGAAAAAACCTTGGCTGCTGAGGACAGTGAGCTACTCGAATCCTTCAGTCCCTGTCCCACGAGTTGAATCACTCCACCCAGGTGGCTGTATCCAGAGAGACGCTTCTTCGTCATCTGTGTCACTGCCCGATTCCCCTCCTGTTGTGTCAACAGGTAAATTTCTATCTTTTCCAGTGCGCTAAGTTGTTTGGAACATTCACCGGTAAGCTGTCACATGGCAGAAGCAAGTTCCGATGCAAGCATATTGGACGTCTCTTCCAAGTTTTTGTTTTCAGTTCATACACCGGGCTTTCTTCGCCCATCTGGCGTACAACGAGGTGGGTCTGATCTTCCCAGAATGATTGTAGTTTACCGGGGCCACGTCTACAGGATAAGCACCTGATCAGAACACAATCACCGAGAAGAAGGATTGTGCTTCTGGCTGAGCGGTCATACCGAGCTTTCGAATTAGTAGAACGCTTTGCTGCATTGTTTTCGGCCAAACCATAAGCCTGCTCCGTACAACGTACGAAGATTGACTTCCACTTTGTTCTCCAAGTTCGACCCCAAACATCAACCAAACAGGTAATATCGTGGAGAACATCCAAATAGGAGGAAAAATGGGGAGTACCCTTTCGATTCATGTCACGTGCAATTATATGCATGCAACACTTTATGGACATGATCTTTCCAGTTAGATCGTTGTAACTCTGGTATGGTCCTCAACATGTTTAGCAACCTCCGATGAAAACGTTCTACCTGACCACTCCCCTATGAGTGGTACGGTATGGAACAGCTCCGCAGTACCCCTGAATACTTTTCTAGTTGGTGAAACATCTCATTTTCCAAATCCCTACCCTGGTCATGATGGAATCTTGCAGGGAATATCTTCTTCACTGCAGTACTTTCTGGACTTGTAATTGCACACCTGCGAGTACCGAGTATAATTATCCATCACGATCAACATTTACTCGAAACCACCTTTACTGCGTTAAAAAAAAAATGATCGAGACCAATGGTGGTATGGGGCATAGTGAAACTTTTGTCCGGACACTAGTGGCTTTCCTTCGGACACATCTATGCTCCTTTGTGAAATACTGCTCAATATCTCTAAACATGCCTGATCAATAAAATCGATCACGAGTCAGATACACCACCCTTTCCAAACTCGGATGTCCCATCTCATCGTGGAATTGTGTCATAACAAGGGACTGTATTCCAGTGGCAGTACCAGTTGGTCATGAGCTGAGGTGTTAAGCATGATGGTGCATCTATAGAAGACACCATCTTTCATCACAAGCTTCTCTCATTCACGGGTAAATCCCCAGCTTTGATTCTTGCCAAATCGCGAGGGACGTCGGGCGGTATTCTTAGCATGAAAATTTCCCCTATGGCGGTGTCTTTTCCCTAAGTTGCCCTTATTTGTTTCTTTTCAAAGGACATAATCGTGGAAAGGCTGGATACAAGCGTCTAGTCCGTCATTCAATATTCAGCCGTCGTCCATTAAAAAATCTTCGCGTCCATAATCCAAAGACCTAATTCATATAATAACATTAGCACCAAAATTGAAAGGATAACTCATAGTATACATTAAACTATGCTAATTTCCACCAAGACAGAAGCGGTCGACAGTTTTCGAAGATGCCAGCAAGACAGGATGTTCCAAAAATATCAAATCTGTATCGCTGATCAGTATCCTTAATCCATATGATATACGTTGTAAAGTCGTTATCTAGAGTATGATGTATTTCAATGCTTTGATTGTGACTGTCCACATAAACACTGAGAATCTTGAAACACATAGGTTTATACGGCCTCTGGCCCCAGGTTAAGCGGAATTAGACACAAGTTACGAACGTACCGCCATAGATCTTGTACGCTACGCCCGTATTTTGCTATCAGCATGCGATATGTATCACCAAATTTGAGAAATTCGATTGGAGGCGTTTGATAATATAGCCCTGTTTTGCAAGTTTCTGCAATAACGTTTTGTTACGTTGATAAAAATCGTCGCATTTAATACAAGATCTAGCAAATGGTACTAGGCGAGAGATATCTACGCCATATGCAGGTTCCTCTGGTATATTACTGTCCAGATAGGGATAGTTTACAATGTCGAAATTGTAATCATCTCTTTTGTCTTAAAGTCGTCGACAGAGAAGGCCCGCTTCATCTTTATAGAGATATAGGTCTACATAAGATGTGCCGCTAGGGCCATCTGTAGTTTCCTTCAAATCCAGTGAAAAAGGATATATATCCTTCACTGCGTCATTTATATAGCGATTATCCACAGCAAGGAGATCGTCGATATAGCGTTTGGTGAATGGGAAGGAACGGGCTTTGAAATAATATGTTTTTGAAAGCGTCTGCATATAGTCGCATTCATAAGGAAACAGATATAGGTATAGATTCCTCATCAGGTAAACTTCCAGGGTTTGTCGTCACGGCTGTGATCCACAATGCTTGGTTGTCTTGCTGGGCCTTCAAGGCTGTTGATGCTGCGCTCATTGCGGCTGGTGACATCTCTTCAGTTCATTCTTGCATCACCCTCAAGATATTCATGGGCATTCTGAAGAGGCCATCAGCCCGGTCTGTATGTGATTACGGAGTTATATTCCGACAAATCCGCTGCCCATCGCATCCTGGTGTCGTCTAGTCTGGCTGACGGCACTATGCATATTAGCGGGTCGTTATCACTATAGACAGCGAATGATGGGACATAATATATGTAGTTCCTGGACTGATCAGTTACTCCCCATTCCAGGGCCAAAAACTCGTTTGCCTGAATACAGGTTTTCTCTGCTGGGCTTAATCTGTATGTAATACGCATCTGTATGTAATATAAAGTGCTTATCAAAGTCCGAGTATGACATGAATTCAGACTGGATCAACCTATTCACCAGCTCTCCTAACGCCAGTTGATGGCTTGTGGTCCACTGAATCTTAACACTGGAAAGAATCTGGCCAGATTTCTTTCTTTCTGTCTTTAGCTTTGATTCCCTCATCTAAGGTCCGGCATCACTTTTGAGAAGATCGTACAGCGACAAACCTATTCTCGGAAAATCAGATAGGTACTTTCGGTAATAAGCAAGAAACTCTAACAGTTTCCTCACATCACCTGCTGTGGGTGGTTGCTGACGTTTCAACTCGTCCACTAACTTGATGTCTGCTGGGTCAACTCAATGTCCACCTTTGGAGATAATGTGCCCGAGGTACCGGACATCTCGTTTGAACAAGTTACACTTTTCGGGTTCAGATTGATCCAGACTTTCTGGAGTCTCTTCAGTACCTCCCGAACGACACTCACATGGGTTTCAAATGTGTGGCTATACACATTAATATCATCCACATATGGTAGACAAATTCTCGAGTCCCTCGAGAGAATTGCCCTGAAAACGCTGAACGAGGCTGGAGCGTTGTTCAAACCGAATGGTATACGGATCCATTCATAAAGACCATTCTTTGTCCAGAATGCGGTGCATGGTCTCGATTCATCCTTCCGTAAAGCCTTGATAGTACGCTTTGCCCTGATCTAGGACTAAAAACCAGGAGTTTCTGCATAAGCTGCCGAGCGCATCCGGGATTCTTGGTAGTGACTGGCGATCAGGGACTGACTGTAATCAAGATATAGGCGCAAGGTATTGTCCTTTTGTGAACACACACCATCGGTGATGAGTTGGGTGAAGATAACCGTTAAATCCACTCACCTCTGATGAGGTCCTGGAGATGTGAACGACGGACTTCACTGCCTGGAGACTACCAACATAATCCTTCCTTTGAGCGGAGTGTCATGGTCGGAAGTGTTGCTAACACTTATAAGTATGCGATTTACAGAGCCTTTGTGAAGTGTGATGGGAGTCTCGTTAACAGAGAAGATTCTTTGACACAGAACCCTCCAAGCCATGGCTGTCCAATGTTGGGTTCCATCACTGCAGGGACGTTCAGAACTCCTGCCCTCGCCATACATTATACAGTCGTTTGGCTAACAAAATCTTGTCGACAGGCCTTCACGGGGCCAATGTCCGTATCCCAGAACACCTCATTATTTCAACCACTCTTCGGCTTTTACTTTTCCGATACCTGGTATTGAATTTGTGAGGGACTGGCCTGCCAGTACTATGTTGTCCGATACATCAGTGTCACCTTTAACCCGTTAATGTAATGCTCTATCACAGTGCATCCCATGATGGGGAACTTCGTGTCGGGTAAGGTCGCCACCAAACTGGCATCATAAGTTCTCGTTGTTCATTACCTGGGAGGAGTTTGAATGAGATTTCCACCCATCCCTTAAATGGTATATCTGAACCATTAGCTGTTGTTAATCTCAGACCTTCTATACCAAGTAATTCATCAATGGGTCTAACCAGTCCATTTGATAAGTTGTCCTTTCACCCTTTTGATGAGACCAGGGTCACGTGGGCTCCATCATCCCACAACACTCTTGCTTTCGCCCCTCCGAGCTCGCTCAACAATAAACGTTTATCACCTACTAACTTCACTAGCTTTGATTTACCTGTGGGTGAAAACTCACTTACTACACCTTTCAATTCACTAACACTCTGGCTAGAGCCTTCACTCCCTAGCTCTTCTATTTTCTTAAAGAGGTAAAAGCGTCATTTAAAAAATATTCAGCAAATAACATATTTCGATAAAAGTTATTCAGTAGTTGAAAGCAACTATGGTGAACGTGTTTCTGTGACCTCATTTTTTAATATCACGGGCATTGAAATCACACTTCTGACATTCTCTGAAAAACGTAACAGCACCTGCACTTGGCTCCAGTGCCTGAGATGACGTCAGAAAACGCGCATTCGCATTCCGAGCGTGATGCTTTGCAACGTCATACTCGATCTTAGAACTTTTATCGCACTGTGACGGCTTCTAACGTGACGTCATGGATACCTGATCACGTTATCCGACGTCATCTCAGTCATTTCCCATTTTCATGTTGTTCACTAGACCGAATTGAAGAATCTGACAATATTGATCCCTATATGAAATACGAGATTTCAATACTTGAAAATCTTTTGGCAAATGTTGCAAGTGATCATGCTGTTCAATTTACCCGAACAACTAAAATCACGCTACTACCTCTTTAAGGATCAGTTTATGGTAAGCCCGAAGACTATCATGTCCTCGACCTCAACTTGCCCCACAGCGTTGGGCGTATTCAGTTTTCCTGATTCAGTCCTTTCCAATCCCAGTTTGCTTTATAGAGGGTCGAACTCCTGCATCGAAAACAGTGACGGTAGATAGCACCCTCTCCGGTTTTTCTCATCTCCGCGGACCATGGAGATTCCTTCTTAGGGAGCTCTCTATTCGTCGTCATGGAAACAGATTTCCGCTCAGGTTGGAGGCAATCATTGGACTCTCCCGACACCACATTTACTTTTGTTCAGGTCCGGCCACTGGCAAACAGTTTTGATTGCCTTTCCATTTCGGTGGACGTCACCGAGTTTCTGTAACAGTTCCTCATTGATTACTTCTGTATTCTCCAGCAGTGGTCGCAACACCTGTCTCAAAGCATCACTTCGTAACCCAGTGTGAACCCCGTGCGGAAAAAGCCCTGGATCAAGCTTGGTTCATATCGAAGTTGAACACCCTCTTCTTGGGATGAGAAGACAATCCGTTGCCTCAAGTACACGAGTCCGATGACGAAATCGTGAGCTTTCTCATGAGACTTTTATTCGCAGCTATGGCTAACTGTTAATACAGTTACGTGGCGGATTTTTCGCGGTAACGTGACCTGAGAAATGTCTTCAGTGAAGCCAATGTTAACTTGGGTCCCTCCTTCAAGAAGCTACACATTTCCATTTCAGGAGCTATTGATCGGAGTATGGTCTAGATAATATCCCTTTCTCTATGACCCCTGTCCAGGCCAGTGTAAATTTGTCTTATCAAACTTGTGAATCAGAGACCAAAATTGGACCATGTATCTTGAACTCTCCCGACCTGCACGGACTTGTGGAACCTAGCCTCCTTCATCAGGTCGCCCCACTTCCCCTTCATCTGGTGGTTCTGCCATCCTGTACAATCACCGTACAATACTGGCAAGCTCGCTAAAAAGGGCACACCCCGGTTCACTTTGGAGGTTAGGTACCTGCATATATTGAGCGTTTCACTCTTAGAAACAATCAAACGACTTCTTTCTTTCAGTAATACTTTTCATAACGAGGCTCTCTTGAGAAACATCCGAAACAGCCGAAACATCCGAAGTTGAAAACGGACTTAGAAAAACACATAATAGAGGGTAAATTGGGACCCGTATTCTAACACATCAGATTAGCAAAAAAAAAAGGGGGTTTTCCACCTCTTTAATAACGGAACGTTGCACACGTGACAATGAGGACAAAAGTCGAATGCGCGAACTCGAGTGAGGTAACTCGAAATAGCTGAAAATTAGTCCTTTGTTAGATTAAATTCAACACAAAAAGTGGCTTACGCGATTTTAAAAATGTTCCTTGCGCACTTTTAAAATGGTTGTGCGGTTTTAAAATATTTGCGCAACCCGCAGTGCGATTTTAAAATTGCACAGATTTAAAAAACGCGGGCAATCTTGAATATTATCATGAGAACGAGGTAACCTTAGTGGCAAAACAGACAGTTGTCAGCATGTGGTAGATACCGTATGTTAATCCACGTTCGACTGTTAGAAATTGACAACCAATTATCTATTTAGATACGAGATCAAAATAATAATCTGGGTCTGATTTGAAGTAAATCGTAAATTTGTCATAACTGAATGGTTAGTTAGTAGCAGGGAAAAGCATAATTTCTAGAAACAATAACTGATACCAGTATAAGTGCTGTCCGTACATCACAAAGAGAAACTTGCCTGAATATGTTGATAATGTATAATGCACATTGAATCTCCGTATACGCAATGTGGTTATAGTTTTAAATCCCTTGTTGTGTATCCGCGCGCCGACAAAGCAACGCTTCCGGTAATCGTATTTTCGGTAAACGTGTTCTACAAGTTTTCATAGAAATATCTTAAAATATTTGATATCTTTGTCGCCTGGTATGTTATATTATGTTATGTATATATGATTCAGTATAAATGAAGCTTTTGTACCTGCGGATACAGGTCCGGCACTGATACGAAGTTCAGTTGTTGATTGCTGGCCTGGAGTTGACAACTGGTTTGCAACAACAACAACAGCAACAACACTGCACTCCATACATTTCCTCCGTCACTACGCCAAGCTGCCGCTTATTCAGTCTAGATGTATAGCCCGAGACCACTGAGCCTTTATCATGCTACAATAGAACAACCCTTCCCCACTCTCCGTCCACTATTTTTATCACGTTTAGCAAACAGTTGTATGTTCATAAATGTCCTGATGTCTGTTAGATACAATGCCGTAACTGGGGGATTTTGCTCCCATTGAAAACTCAACACGGAGTTCAACACGGAAGTAAATGGAGAAAACTTCCAAAAAGAATAGTTCAGCTCTGATTTAACACATTATTAGAATAAGTAGCGGTATATGGCATAGTGACGGAATGAATGAAGACCTGAAACCTTGGCTAACCCCCTCTCGCCACCCCCGCTTCCCCATACAAAGTCACACATGCTTTAAAATCCACAAAATTGTCACTTTGCACTTTATCCCCCAGGTTTAAGAGTGGGTGGTGATACTGTCAATATGCTGACATATTTCAGCCAAATGACGGTTTTGTCCGACATATTGTGTGGCAGGGGTTAGAGATTAATGATAAATCGCTTTGAAAAATTGGATTTGCCATGACCACAAGTCTGCATTAGTACTGTAAAATAAATAATTATTCCCCCTTCTGATTGACTTTCCTCACATATATTTATTATTGAAAAATTTCCCTTCATGCTCAGACCAGTTTTGACAAGATCAGTTCCATTCTAAGCCTGTTATTTTTCAAAATAAATGACCTGTTCTTTTATTGTGGTTGATTGCAGTGTACAATGCCAGTATATCCGGGTCACAGACAAAGCTTCCTTAATATGTTGCAATGGATGCATGATCACTTGCACTATTCACATCATAAAATGACCTTACAAGTCAAGATTAGTGTACCGTATAAGGTTTTGCAGTGAGACCTTGATTGGCTTGGAAACTGGAGCAATGAGTGGCCCATGAAGTTCAGTCTTGCGAAATGTAAGCTCATGCATATCGGGTTAGAGAACCTCAACTCTGATTACTTCATGTTACTGAATGGAGATCATCATGTGAAACTTGATAAAACATACCTGGATAGGGATCTTGATGTTTTGTAAATTGTAAGACAACCATCTTCTCTTTGTTGATCAGGGGGCCCTCGGTGGCCGAGTGGTCTAAGGCGCTTCGCTGGTGACCGCTAGCCTCACACCGCTGAACCAGCACGGGTTCGGGCCCAGCTGGTCCATGTGTGAAAGTTTGTCAGTTACTTGCCGAAGGGTGGTGGTTCTCTCCGGGTACTCCGGCTTCCTCCACCAACCAAACTGACTGTCACCATATGAGTGAAACAAACTTGAGTGTGACATTAAGCCAAACTCCCTCCCTCCCTCCCTTTGCTGATCAGCTTTTTTTGGGGTCTAATCCATAGCTCATTTACACAGTTGGATGAAGATTTCACTGTAAAACTGTATACTTTAATGGTAAGACCTCATTTAGAGTATGGAAATGGAATCTCTGCGTGAATCCATAAGAAGAGTTGTGTGATCCTCAAAAATGGTCAGCACTGAGATGCAAATCTCGTCTGAATTTATAAAAGACTCATCCTACGAAGACATCTGCATGTCACTTGTGAAGCTTATACTACTGCTGCATTAGAGGAGATATGATTGATGTGTTTCAGTACTTGCACTATATATGATCTTACAGCCTCCCTTCATTTTGGATAGCTCTTCTTGAACTAGAGGGCACAGATTAAAAATAGTTAAGATTCGTGCAGGTAAAGTGGTATGACACAACTTTTTCAGAAACCATATATCATGTACGTAAGTACGGTAATCCACTAGTTATCGCCTTCATATCGGCGTTCTAACCCCACCCCAAGTGGGTGAGCAGCATAAGTTGCCACAAGGGGAAAATTAAATTTCTCTACATGATGGCCTTACATGAATAGTCACACATGTCCAGCTAATCATATCGTAGTAATAATAGTGATATCGTCGTTATACATGTTATATGGCCGAAATAGTGCTGAACGCGACATTAAACCCTAACTCACTCAAGGCGAATGAACACTAGTGCAGCTCTTGCAAGTTGGGTGCGGAGACCTTGAAGCTCAATGCACGAGATGAGGTCTTCATTCAGCTTGGATGCCAAATTTAAAGGCTGTAACTAACTTACATACTGACTCTGACCATTTCTTTGATACTTTAATAAAAAGATCATTTAACATTTGTAAACTTTTTCAATTGTTATGCACCAGTACGCAAAATCTCACTTTTTGGACGGATTGCGAAGCAATAGCCATCCTATGGATTGATGTTGTCTGGCTGGCTGGTTGTCCGTCGTCAACATTCCAGGATACAAGTTTTGTGTTCAAGGTTTTGTGGAAGTTTGAGCTCTACCATGTACGGTAATTTCCCTATTAATTCGCGATGTAGTGATGAAACTCACCACTCCAAAAATTGGCTACTTTCGAATTATTTGATGAGCTAATTCCAGAAAAACGCGAGTGTTCGAATTAAATGTCGAGCCGACTTTCACGGAATATCAAAAATGGTGGGCCGCTTTGCCGTGGTCGTAGTGATCGTATTTATTACCGTGTATTAACTTTGATATCTCATTATAGTTTCCATAAAAGGCAGTGTATGATGTCAGAAAATCTCCTCTACCCTGATAAAGGCGTCTAATTTTATTCGAGGAAGTCAAGCATATTGATCGAGTGACAAGTTCAGCAGCCCGTTCAGCAAGATCATGCAGATTTTTGAGCTGACGTCCGTAAATTCGCGTCCGTAATAACATCGTAAAAGTAGGCCAAAACATTGAACGTATTCCTTCCTTTTTGTTCAGTATTAGCTATGATCTATATTATGAAACCTGATATGGAATTGAAAGAATATTCTGGAAATATAAAACTATACGTTACAACACATATTAGAGTCATTCGGAACTCCCGAGCAGAAATCTACGAAGAATGCGAATGATATTAGAGTATTTCAGTGCTCACAAAACCCGGTCGACAATGGCGACTAAAAAATGACAACTGGCGACTGAATTTTTCAGTCACTCGCCAATGTGTCGATTAAAAAATAGAGTAACTCGCCAAAGTGGAGAATGAATTTTTGATTAATGAAGTGTTTAGTCGCCAAAGTATTTTTGTGTTTAGTTTATCAGGCAGCGAAATCCAATCAGGCCTAAAATATACAGGAAATAATGACAGAGAATAATGCCGAAGATACAGACATGGGGAAGCTTAGTCTATTTATAGCGACCACGTGGTCTGATGTAATATCCGCGCTCTTGAAACCATGTGCAGGCGTGACACAATAAGATCACGTGCACGCCCTATAAAAGTTAATCCACGACCCGCTGACTGTTCTCAGCCAATGAAATCATCGTAGTAAAATTAACGTAAACAAATTCTATGAAACAAACTTGGCGGGAATTTGCAAGTTCAAGGTCAAGACTCCAAATGGTCCGTCAATGCGATGGTATGCCTGAAGCACGACATGTGCGTTTTGACTTTAGTGTCGCTTCTAAAACAATTGTAGTCAAGTAAAACCAGCTCAGTAAATTTAAATGTTGAAAAACACACGTCATGTGGTAAAATTTTGCAGAGAAGAGTTTGAAACTTTTGTTTCACCTGACCGACTTTTCATTCAAGCCATTTCGGATTTTTTATCGTATATATTTTTCCCGACTGCGGCGAAACGCGATCAAGTTAGGATAAAATTACAGGACTGCGGAGTTAATGGAATCAGTTTTTTTCCTTATGGACAGTAGGTAATAGTAATTCAGTCTGATTATATTGTATCATTCCCTGTTGTCATGGTTGTTTCTCTGCGTTTACAAATAATAGCATACGGCGATATACTATACGAGATTCTGGTAACATATTCACTTTACTTTCATCGGCACGAACTCCGTGACGAAAACGGGAGTGTTCGAATTTATTGTTTCACGGGTATATTGAAAATGCCTCCGTTTTCGTTTTATTAGGATGGACAAAATCACGACAGGGGAAAAATCGGCCGTTTTCGAATTAAATTTGGAAGGTGAATTGATAGGGAAATTACCGTATCATGCAAACTAAAGCTTCACCCAACCCCATATACTGATATTTTCAGATACCAGTACCAGATGCTGCATCCATTCACTGTACTCTGGGGGTATATCCCCCTTTCCCCCACCCTCGGAACAGAGCCCTACCCTCTATCTCAGAAACTAAGCCTCGCCCCACCCCATATGCTGATATTTTCAGATACCATACCAGATGCTGCATAATAACTGCACCCATTCACTACACCTTGGGGGATATATATCCCCCTTTCCCCTCTCCCCCATCCTCGGAACAGAGCCCCACCCTCTATCTCAGAAAGTAAGCCTCGCCCGACCCCATATGCTGATATTTTCAGATAGCATATATCTGATACTGCATTGATTGCACCCATCACTACACCCTGGGGGTATATTCCAAACTCCCCCAACCCCCGGAATAGAGACTCGCCCTCTATTTACGGATATTGCATTGACTAGACTAGTTCATTACACCCTGGGGTATATCCATTCGAGGTTAATTCCCATAACCCCTACTGAACTTGCCCAAGACTTCAGGAAATTACTCCAAATTTGGTCCGAAATTGGTCATATTCTCTCCCCATCACAGAAAAAACTTGACAATCGATTGTCATGAAACTCATCGACACTGCCCAGTCCAAGGATCAACAAAAATTAGCAAAGAAAATAGGGAGTCGACCAGGCCATTTTCAAACTCATTTTCCCAGTGCAAAGTATATCGTGTGCTCGCAAGCTGAAAAAGGCCCCAATTTACAGCCACACTTCCCCACTTCCATCTACATAGTGAGGCATAGGCCAATCTGGCAAAATACCATGTACTGATTTGAAGCAAATCAACCAGTCAACTGAATGATATCACAATTATTAATGAACAAAAAGCCAACAAAAATTCTCATGGGGTTTAACCGGGTGGAATATTAATTTAAATGATTTTGAGGGGGACCAAAAATTCGCTACTATGGACTACCCCCTTTAATCTATTAACTCCAGCATTCTCCCGTGGTCTATGAACCCTCTTCTAATTACACTTTACAGTTCTTGATATTTCACCCTTCATCCCATAAATCATACATTACAGTAACCTTGGTTACATCTACATGTACAGTCTAGCCTCACTATAAGGTGCCTCAATAATATAGCGCTGATTCTGATATAAGGCGGGTGCTATCATGTCCATCAAATTGACAAATGCATATCATTTCAGCCCTTTTATAATGCTGAAAATCTATAAATCTATAAGATGGTTCAAATTTGGTCCCCCAATAACAGCGTTATAGCGAGGTTACACCGTATACTCATTTCCCAGATGCAGAATATATTATTATGCAGTCTCAAAATCTGCTACATTCTCTGATCGCCTTTTCAATCCAGCCATTTGGTTCCATTGAATGCTTGTTACAAAAAGTATCTTTAAAAGGTAAGATAATGATTTCCAAGCATGCATATCTTCGCATATCTTATACATGTTATAGTTTCCATACTAGAAATGAGGGACAATTCTACATCAAAACTGCCCAATTTCTTGCGCTGTTAAACTTACCTTCACATACTTTTTGCTATCGTGTTCTTACGCGACTGCCTAACTGTAATATATTACCACAGAATAAAAATAGTCCCTGTACTGCCCCAATGCCCATGCGCGAGTACCCAGATCCCACATGACCGACCACGTCACTTCCTTCTTCCCATTGCAACTCGTAGTGGAGGAGTCGTTGTTCTTTGTGTCTTGGAAAAAAGTTAACTTCTACATTGGATTACCTCGGATTACCTACGTCTTTACCTGGATATTTACCTTGGCTGTTTACCTGGGATATTTACCTGTTGTATACGTGGGATTTACTGTGATTCTGTGTGATTACTGGCCTCGATTTCGTCAACGCATCAGGGAGTATCAAAGAGAGAATCAAATAAAAACCAACATGGCGTCCGTTTTCTGTATTGTTTGTGAGAAGTCCAAACCGACTACAGATCCCCATTCCGCCTGTCCTCTGTGCCGGGGGGTTTGGTGCGACCAGTACGCAAAGTGTGATGAATGTGAAACGTGGCCCGACAATATATTTTAGAGTATCTTGTCGGCTCATATGCTGGTGAAATTATGCCGCCGCCCGGCTTTACCGGGGCCGAGAATTTGGTCGTATCTCCGCCTCAGTCTTTCGGGAATGGGTCGGAGATACAAGGCTCGGTAGTAATGTCCGTTGCGAATTCCATTTCGGCTCTTTCGGCTCGCGTTAATTCTCCGGAGGTTGTTAATGTATCTCCACCACCCACTAATTCCGATATTGTTACGGCCGGGTTGGGGGAACAAGATGGCAGTCGTCATGTCAACAATCAGACGACCTTCACCTTGACGGCCACCTTGGACCTTTCAACCACGACGTCAATTCCGACATCGGGCTCTCAATACGGAATGGTAAGTTCGGAGTTTGTGACTAATGTCCCTGTTAAGGATTCGTCATTACATAAATTAACAACTAATCAGCGCAGTTCGTTTCCGACGACTGCTGCATCTATAAACACATCTGTTGGTAATAATCCAGCCCCCGATTATGTAGACTATAGCCGTTCCCTATTAAGGAACGTGCCGAATTTATCGAGGGCGCCTGTTCATCTGCTAAAGTCAGGACCTTCACAGTCTGTCATATCGCGACTGGATTATCGTAGACCCGCACGGTCTGCGTCTATCCCAGCCTCTGTGGATAGATATATGCATTCGAATTACCCTACTGTATCTTGTTACATGCCGGTAGTTTCGTCAAGTATTGGTACTGCAGCATTGGCGCAACCTACCTTTACTTGTGCATCTACTGATATTCTATATCAATCTGCATCTATCCCGGCCACTGTGGATAGATGCATGCAAAGTATTGGTACTGCAGCATTGGCGCAACCTACCATTACTTATGCACCATCTGATATACAATATCAACCTACGTCGGACACTCATATGCAACCAACAACATCATACCATACGGGATCTTCACACCCTCAGGTATCATTGTTGTATTAGTAATGGTACTGCAGCATCTGCGCAACCTACCTTTACTTATACATCGACTGATATACAATATCAATCTACGACGTACGTCACGTCCGATTTTATCGGACACTCATATGCAACCAACAACATCATACCATACGGGATCTTCACACCCTCAGGTATCATTGTTGTATTAGTAACGGTACTGCCGCATCTACTACAGCGCAACCTACCTTTACTTATGCATCGTGCAATCATTAACGTCATACCTTCCAATATCTACATACTTTGCGGTATTGTCGTTTTGTAATGGTATTTAAGCTTCTGTGCTAGCGCAAGCTACCTTTACTATTGCACCTACACGTAATAACACCACTCGGTCGTTATTACTCCAGGTTCCGGTTTTCAGCCCTCACAATTCAGAAAGGTCACCTCGGCAATAATAAATATTCCATGTAAATATTGCGGAGGTGAACTGATTGTGCCACGGCATTTACCTCGGCAAAGAATTGCTGAGGTGAATTGTGGGGGCTGCGGTTTACAGAAATTCGCCATTCTTTATTGAATGTGCCGAACTTATCGAGGGCTCTGCTACGTATTACATCGTCAGCGCCCCCTCATTCTGTTAAACCGGTACTGGAACAACGTAGGCCCGTCTTTCGGTATGCGTTTATTCCGATTTCATCGGATGGTTACATGCAACCATTAACGTTGTACCTCCCGGTATCTACATACCTTCCGGTATCTACATACCTTCCGGTATCATCGTTATATCACGGGTCTTCCACTTTTGTTTCTGTGGAAGCTTCGTCTACGGCTGCAGTTACTTCCACTTATGTACCTCGTCGTGTGACTTATCATGTTATGTCCCACTCTACGGGTGTTTCTTACGTTCTCATCGGTCCGTGAGGTATTCAACGTATGTCCCACGCACCGATTCTGAGACGTGGAAGTTAAGGTTACATGCCCGCAGTTGCGGGCTAGCTATTTGCGGCGCATGTTTCAATTCACGTGGCATCAGCTTCCGATTTTACTGACATGATACGATGTATCACTGAGCTATTTATTCTACGATAAAGAATAAATGCCTACTTTATCGGGCTGTTTATTCTACGATAAGAATAACTGGCCTACTCCGCCTTGTATCCCCCCGTACCTGTCCGTTACGGAAGAAAGGGAGGGGTGGCGCTACAGGGCTCATCGTATATATTGTCTCGGTTGCTTCTCCACGTCCGGCAACGTTGAATGTTATCAGTCAGTCTGGTCTGACATCACATTCGACTACTTCCGGTTATGCAGATCTTATCTTCCATTTCGGTCCTGTTAGGCATAGGGTATCGTTTTTATCCTATCCTTTTCAGGCACTGGTTGTCGCGCATCTGCGTCTCCGGCCTAAATACCCAGTTAGGCCGGCTAACTCTCAACAGTTTCTGTCACGTCCGGTGAGGAAGTACAGATTATGTCACCATGATGTTGCTGATCCATTTTAACAACTTTTTGGTGATAATTACGCAGCTATTGAGAGTAACTCGTCTTCAATTTGTGCTCGTCGGTTATAGCTCCTGGGGCACTTGTTATTTCCGTTCGTTCACTCTTTAACTTACTATCGTAAGTTGTGAAGACATCTGATCATCGTATGCGTTTTACGTATTGGTTTCGACCGTGCAAACGCTTACGTTGGTCACTACGGAACTGTTTATGCATTAGGATATTTCACTCCATTAATTGCTTCAACGGTTTCCGTTTTGACGAATTTCCACCTCTGTGTCTCGTCTGTTTAGTTTTTTTTTTATACGTTTCTTATAAAACCTTTATAACGGTACTTCGGTCTATTTTTATTATTACCGTTCCGAGATCACTGGTGGTTTATTCGTATATCTAGCTGCCTGAAGTTCTGCCTATCTTACATAGAGCATTCTTTCTTATCTACAACTTTTATCAACTTGGAAGTTGATACATTGTTGTATTATTTTGCAGCTAGACACTATGAATTCTATTTCGGTTTTCACTCCGGAATATAACTCATTTTGTAGTGTCACAGCCTCATCCGGGTCATCCGGTCAGTTTTACATTTATCTTGGGGTTTTAACGAGGGTCACGCATGCGCTTTCCTTTACCGTCCTTGCCGGTTCCTCGTTGACCCATATGATTTATGCAGGCCGTGAGGGTTGGGTGTTGCTGTTGCGTCATGGGAGCATCATCACCGGATATGGTTTTTTTGTCAGAATTTGGATCGATTCGTTTGATCCAAACGTTTTGGGTTTGTTTCGTTCAACTAGTTGTACGTCTCATCTTTACTCCAAAAATTCTGACAATGCTCCCCGAGTTGGTCATCTTAATGAAACGAGGAGAGATTTTCTACGGTTTCTTCCCTCGCGGATTTTGGTTGATCCTCTTTGTATTCCACTTCGACTGTGCTTTAGTGAACCTTTTAGGAAGACCTGTTTCGACTCGCCTTCTTGCATGCACAGATCGTCATGGGTTTGCGATTACTCCGGTAAGTAACATCAGAACTTGTTATCTGATTCTGCTTAACACGGATTGGCTTCTTCGAACCCTTTCATGTTTGTGTCCCAAATCTTCACCTGTTATCACTAAATGCCAATAATCCTCCATTTGGAGATCTCCTGCAAACAAAATTATCTCCCTTGATCGCTGCGTCGATCGTCCGCCAGGTGGCGTGCACTCCGCGCATGTCCATCACTCTTTTTCCTTGCAGTCTTGGTGACAAGACCTGTTTTGAAAGAGCTCCTGTAAACAGTAACTTTTGGATTGTTATAGACGCACTCTAGGGTTATCTTTTTTCTCTCCCGTAGTTCATTATGAACCTACGTAGTCGCCCAGCTATAAAGATTTATAGGAACGAATAATGTCGTCAGTTTTAACCAGTTTAAGACTTGCATTTTTCTTTGTTTTCAAGGTGTGTTTACAGTCACCTAGGGCGACGCTGTCAACACTGGAGAGCGGCCATTGACCTGGCAAGAATGTCCAGCTGAGAAGCAAGCTACTCAGGCCCTCTTCAACGACTTGGCTGTAAACGAAGTTCCTCCCAGCAACTTATCATTGGAAACGATACTGTACCAGTGGAATCTTCACAACAGTCCCGTGAAAACAGCACAGATCACGGACACAGGATCACAGCTCCACGGCGAAGAACAAGTACCCTGGAGCTACATTTTAAGACGGTGAACAAGTTACAGACCCAAGACGGCCTAGTTCAAGTTCACCGGAGAAGATGAGATACGGACTCTATACCGGAGCCGTTACAACTACGGATCTGGGCAGACCTCGGATTACAGTTCCCGTTCATCCAAGGCTCCGCAACTCAAGAAAGACAAGTATGCCAGCCGGGACCTGGTGGAGAACCGGGACCCGGGACAGAGCCGTACCCTGGACCTTCAAGGACCTCGAGAGCACCTCGGACCCGACCATCGGAGAGAGAGGTTACTTCCAGAGGCGGTACTACCCGCGGGACAGAGAACGACACGGACCTATGAAGTTCGGACTTATCCAGTACGCCAAGAGTCTACGTCTCACCGGGAGTCCACACCTACAGACCACGGACGTTAGATCAGCATACGGGACCATGGCTCTGAGAGATCAGCCCAATGCAGAACTCCGAGACCCCGTCAAGCCTAGAGCCTACAGAGACTAACGGGATACCGAGAGAATAGACAAAGTGCAGACCAGTCAAGCCCAAGCCACGGCGATACGGTCTACTCTACTGCACCGGCTAGAGTGCTGACACGGACTCTACTAGACAGCCCCGTCACAGACACGGATCAGAGCGAGTACTCGGATACCAACTCCCGTTCATCCAAGTCCCCAAAGAACCGCCGTACCCCGGAGACACAGAGGGACACGGCGAAAAAAGGCAGTCCGAGAATCAAGATCACGGACTCCACCACTACAGCGGGACCCCGGCTCAAGCACAGCTCACCGGTACCACGGAGTTACGGCTCTATACCGGACGCTGGGAGTCGGACAAGCCAAAGGCCTACAGGGGCCGGGATTCCAAGGAATCACGGCCCTATCCAGAGATCACGGCCCTATCCAGGGCGCCG
>JAVTVY010046748.1:0-22456 GCA_036873755.1 Hanleya hanleyi
CTCTCGTGGAGTAGCATCCCACTGGACTAATGGTTCGTCCGTGTTCAATAGTCTGCGCATGCGCAGCCTGGCCGTAGTAGAGAAAGCAGACATTTTTGGGGGTATGTGGGTGTGTGTTTGGGGTAGAGATGCACCGCTATGGGCCCGAATGGGTCGTGAGAGGTGTCAAAGTGAAGCTTGTGCAGGGTAGAGTCAGAATGGTGTGTTTTTAAGTGCAAGTCGCGTCAATCTGCGCATGCGCAGTTGGTTGTAGTATGTAAAGTGGCCATTTTGAGGCAGTGAAGGAAGGTATTTGGGGTCGAGATGGACCATCCTTGGTCCGAATGCGTCCTGGGAGGTGTCATCTTGTAGTTCTCGGGGTGTACATTCCGATTTGAGGGATGTTCCCGTCATCTGTGACGTCATCGATGACGTCATCAGTAGGAGTAGTAGCCAAAGTGTGCATTTTGGGGCAGTACAGGAAGGTATTTGGTGTAGAGATGGACAATCCCTGGTCCGATTGTGTCGTGGGAGGTGTCATTTTGTAGCTCTCAGGGTGTAGACTCCGATTTGAGGGATGTTCGCGTCATCTATGACGCCATCGGTGACGTCATCAGTACGAGTAGTAGCGAAAGTGAGCATTTTGGGGCAGTGCAGGAAGGTATTTTGGGTACAGAGGGGCCATTCTCAGTCCGAATGTGTCATGGGAGGTGTCATGTTGTAGCTCTTGGGGTGTAGACCCCGATTTGAGGCATGTTCGCGTCATCTGTGACGTCATCGGTGACGTCATCATTAGGAATAGTAGCCAAACAAAGCATTTTGGGGCGATGAAAGAAGGTATTTGGTGTAGAGATGGACCATCCCTGGTCCGATTGCGTCGTGGGAGGTGTCATCTTGTAGCCTTCGGGGTGTAGACTCCGATTTCAGGGATGTTCGCGTCATCTGTGACGTCATTGGTGACGAAATCAGTACAAGTAGTAGCGAAAGTTAGCATTTTGGGGCAGTGCAGGAAGGTATTTGGTGTAGAGATAGACCATCCATATCTGTCATGCATTATACCAAATCTGTGCTGTATTATACCATATCTGCCCTGAATTATACCATATCTGTGCTGTATTATACCATATCTGTCCTGTGTTATACAATATCTGTCTGTATTATACCAAGTCTGTCCTGTATTGTACAATATTTGTCCTCTATTATACCATATATGTCCTGTATTATACCAAATCTGTCCTGTATTATACAGTATCTGTCCTTTATTATATCAAATCTGTGCTGTATTATAGCATATCTATACTGTATTGTACCATATGTCCTGTATTTTACAATATATGTTCTGTATTATACAATATTTGCCCTCTATTATACCATATCTGTGCTGTATTATACCATATGTGTTGCATTATACAATATCTGTCCTGTATTATAGCATATCTGTGCTGCATTGTATCATATATGTCCTGTGTTATACCATATCTGTGCTGTATTTTACAGTATGACCTGTATTATACCATATCTGTCCTGTATTATACAATGTTTGTCCTCTAATATACCATATCTGAGATGCATTATACCATATATCTGTGCTGTATTATACCATATCTATCCTGCATTATACCAAATATGTGCGGTATTATACCATATCTGTGCTGTATTATCCCGTGTCTGTACTGTATTATACAGTATCTGTCCTGTATTGTACCATATATGTGCTGTATTATACCATATCTCTTGTATTATACAATGTTTGTCTTCTATTGTATCATATCTGTCATGCATCACACCATATATATGTGCTGTATTATACCATATCTGTCCTGCATTATACCAAATCTGTGATCTACTATACCATATCTGTCCTGAATTATAACATATCTGTGCTTTATTATATAATATCTGGCCTGCTTTATACCAAATCTGTGCTGTATTATACCATATCTGTCTTGAATTATACCATATCTGTGCTGTATTATACCATATCTGTTCTGTGTTATACAATATCCGTTCTGTATTATACCATATCTGTCCTGTATTATACAATGTTTGTCCTCTAATATACCATATCTGAGATGCATTATACCATATATCTGTGCTGTATTATACCATATCTGTCCGGCATTATACCAAATATGTGTGGTATTATACCATATCTGTGCTGTATTATCCCGTGTCTGTACTGTATTATACAGTATCTGTCCTGTATTGTACCATATATGTCCTGTATTATACCATATCTGTCTTGTATTATACAATGTTTGTCCTCTATTGTATCATATCTGTCATGCATTATACCATATATATGTGCTGTATTATACCATATCTGTCCTGCATTATACCAAATCTGTGCTGTACTATACCATATCTATCCTGAATTATAACATATCTGTGCTTTATTATACAATATCTGTCCTGCATTATACAGTATCTGTCCTGTATTGTACCATATATGTCCTGTATTATACCATATCTGTCTTGTATTATACAATGTTTGTCCTCTATTGTATCATATCTGTCATGCATTATACCATATATATGTGCTGTATTATACCATATCTGTCCTGCATTATACCAAATCTGTGCTGTACTATACCATATTTATCCTGAATTATAACATATATGTGCTTTATTATACAATATCGTCCTGCATTATACCAAATCTGTGCTGTATTATACCATATCTGTCTTGAATTATACCATATCTGTGCTGTACTATACCATATCTGTTCTGTGTTATACAATATCCGTTCTGTATTTTACCAAATCTATCCTGTATGGTACGAAGTTTGTCCTCTATTATACAATATAAGTTCTGTATTATACAAAATCTGTGCAGTATTATACAGTATATGTCCTGTATTATATAAAATCTGTGCAGTATTATACAATATTTGCCCTCTATTATACCATATCTGTGGTGTATTATACCATATGTGGTGTATTATACCATATCTGTCCTGTATTATACCATATTTGTGCTGTATTGTATCATATATGTCCTGTGTTATACCATATCTGTGCTGTATTTTACAGTATCTGTCCTGTATTGTACCATATATGACCTGTATTATACCATATCTGTCCTGTATTATACAATGTTTGTCCTCTAATATACCATATCTGAGATGCATTATACCTAATAGCTGTGCTGTATTACACCATATCTGTCCTGCATTATACCAAATATGTGCGGGATTATACCATATCTGTGCTGTATTATACCATATCTGTGATGTATTATGCCATATCTGTGCTGTATTGTATCATATATGTCCTGTGTTGTACCATATCTGCGCTGTATTATACAGTATCTGTCCTGTATTATACCATATCTGTCATTCAATATACCATATATGTGCTGTATTATCCCGTGTCTGTACTGTATTATACAGTATCTGTCCTGTATTGTACCATATATGTCCTGTATTATACCATATCTGTCTTGTATTATACAATGTTTGTCCTCTATTATATCATATCTGTCATGCATTATACCATATATATGTGCTGTATTATACCATATCTGCCCTGCATTATACCAAATCTGTGCTGTACTATACCATATCTGTCCTGAATTATAACATATCTGTGCTGTATTATACAATATCTGTCCTGCATTATACCAAATCTGGGCTATATTATACCATATCTGTCTTGAATTATACCATATCTGTGCTGTATTATACCATATCTGTTCTGTGTGGTACCATGTTTGTCCTCTATTATACAATATAAGTTCTGTATTATACAAAATCTGTGCTGTATTATACAGTATATGTCCTGTATTATATAAAATCTGTGTAGTATTATACCATATCTGTCCTGTATTGTACCATACATGTCCTGTATTATACAACATATGTTCTGTATTATACAATTTTTGCCGTCTATTATACCATATCTGTGCTGTGTTATACCGGAGCTCAGAGCTCGGAAATGACGTCATCGCAGGCATGCGCAGCGTGTGTATGTGTGTGTGTATGTATGCCTCTGTGTGTGTGTGTGTGTGTATGTGTGTGCTTGCGAGTGTGTTTCTTGGATCGGAGCTCTTGGAGCTCAAAGCCTGTGGAGCTCAGAGCTGACCCCCGGCGCGCGAACCTTTGCGCGCCGGGGGTCAGCTCTGAGCTCCGATCCAAGAAACACCGATGGCGTCACAGATGACGCGAACATCCCTCAAATCGGAATGTACACCCCGAGAACTACAAGATGACACCTCCCAGGACGCATTCGGACCAAGGATGGTCCATCTCGACCTCAAATACCTTCCTTCACTGCCCCATAATGGCCACTTTACATACTACAACCAACTGCGCATGCGCAGATTGACGCAACTTGCACTTAAAAACACACTATTCTGACTCTACCCCGCACAAGCTTCACTTTGACACCTCCCACAACCCATTCGGACCCATAGCGGTGCATCTCTACCCCAAACACACACCCACATACCCCCAAAAATGCCTGCTTTCTCTACTACGGCCAGGCTGCGCATGCGCAGACTATTGAACACGGACGAACCATTAGTCCAGTGGGATGCTACTCCACGAGAGCTTCAAAATAAGACCTCAACCGACATCATCGGTTCACTAGGGGCTCACCTAGACCTGAAAATGTCCACCGAGTATGCACCTATGCACTGAACACTGGATGTATATGCAGACCTACCCGGAACAAATTTCATAGCTTTTCCCCAGCGTATTCTACAACCTCACAGCCCATAGTAAAACCCACAAAAAATGACCACCCCTACTTCTAGCAAAATAGATGGAAATGTGCGAATAAGAACCTACGAGAGGCTTGGCCTAGTCCGAGTTGTCTCCCTTGCGTCATAATGTTCAGATGGCGCTATGGTTTGAAAGGTGCGATTATCCGGGGGAATGGTGCCAATTGTCACCCTAGACGCCATTGTGTTACACAAAACTCTTAAATTCGTGCATCATATTATTCTAGAATGTATTGTGAACAGTTTGAGATAAATTGAGACGTACGGGTAAGAGAGATAGAGATGGTGTACGGATATTTCATGATGTAGCGGGAATGTGTAACGTAGAACAAATGTACGGTGTCCCATTCCGTGTTCCTTGTCAAGTTGCTGGGAAAATATCCGGACTGACTGCATATGTGGAGAATTACTCGAGCTTTATATTGCATGAGCTGCCTGAGAAAATACGTGAAATTTGCATTTATAAATGGTCCAAAACCGGCAGTGGACGTCCATGCAATCGCGCGAATGAAACTAAAAGTAGAGGTGTTTGTTGACATAAAAACAGCTGATCCATGTGGAGGATGTTTGAGTTACACGAGAAAATTCTGCCAATATATAAATGCCTACCTATAGATACTAAAATTGGCCGCTAAAAGTTTCCATAATATAGGGAAATAACTGTGATGTCTTTTTTCACTGTGACACGTTCTCCTAAAGACCTAAGCTGAAAGAAAAATTCCGAGAGGGGGGAGGGGGGGGGGTGGATTTCCTAGCATAGATATTATTAAAAAATAATTTATATTACATACGTGTAAAGCGTTGATTGGTGTTACTGAGTGATACTGGTCAATGATACTGGTCAGGCAGATTACTACACACAGGCAGTGATCGGGTAGGCAGGCAGGCAGGCAGGCAGGCTGGCAGGCAAGCAGGCAGGCTGGCAGGCAGGCAGGTCAGGCAGGTGTGACAGCTCCGTTCGGTACTGCAATGAATACACCCAACCACTAAAAATTACCCCCTTTTATACGTTTTTCTACATGCCGCCATGCTGAATTCCAACATGGCGGACTAGCCGCCATGTTGACCGCCCTTAGCCGCCATGTTGAATTCCAACATGGCGGACTAGCCGCACCATGTTAACCTTAGCCGCCATGTTGAATTCCAACATGGCGGACTAGCCGCACCATGTTGACCTTAGCCGCCATATTAGCCGCACCATGTTGACCTTAGCCGCCATGTTGAATTCCAACATGACGGACTAGCCGCAATTTTGACCTTAGCCGGCATGTTGAATTCCAACATGGCGGACTAGCCGCCATTTTGTCCTTAGCCGCCATGCTGAATTCCAACATGGCGGACTAACCGCCATTTTGACCTTAGCCGCCATTTTATACGTTTTTCTACATGCCGCCATGTTGAATTCCAACATGGCGGACTAGCCGCCATGTTGACCGCCCTTAGCCGCCATGTTGAATTCCAACATGGCAATATCGGCCCATGAGAAACCCCGCTCGATCCCAACACGTCTATTTCCATACCCTTGGGCCACCGCGCATGCGCAGAATGCCGATAGTTCAACCCCACACCCAGCCCTTCAGATGCCCCCTCACATAGGCTTCACTTTGATACCTCACTCGACCCCATTGGACCATTAGTGGCTCCCCTACATCCCAACACGTCCATTTCCATACCCTTGGGCCACCGCGCATGCACAGAATGACGCTATTTCAACCCCACCCCCAACCCATTAGAGGCCCCTTCACGAATGCTTCACTTTGATACCTCACTCGACCCCATCGGACCATTTTATCTAGGGACTACTTTTTCGCCGACCGAATCACCGCCAAAACCGCTGCCAGACCGCATCACCGCGGATGAATACATTCCCTGCAGCAATTGGAACTCTCCTGTGTTGGAGGTAGCTTTTGGTCATTCTGCCGGAACTATAGTGCACTTGACCTCTCCTCCTCAAATCCTCCTCAAATGACCCCTACATCCGGGTGAAAGTTGACTCAATCGGTCCTATATATACTACTCACCGAAGAAAGAAATGGTATACGCGGGTAATAAACGATGTTTATCCATAATCATGTTAAGTTATATTTGATATTTCTGTAGCCCGGGCGGCTTGCTATGATGAGACGTGGCACAATGTAAAAGGCGTTTAAAGGTACACTGTAAAACAAATATTGTAAATTTTACAGTAAGTTACTGGCAGCAAAGGTGCCAGTAACTTACTGTGAAATTTACAGTAGAATGTTACTGTAATTGTTACAGTAACTTACTGGCAGCAAAGGTGCCAGTAACTTACTGTAAGAATGCAATAATATATTGTTGCTGTAAATTGTTATATGATTTCAAACAGATAATTCTGAAAAAAAGAAAACAATGAAGTAACAGAAAGAAAGGATATTCCGTTCTTATCGTGGTTTTCCTGACAATATGACAAGTTATTTGTCAAGCAGATAAACTGAAGACTATGTTGAACACGGAATGTATTACCACTGTATATACATATATGAAGGTGCCGGAACCAGTGTTCGACTATTCCATATATTATATCAAAAGCCCAACACCCACATATTTACGTCAGTTTCACTCATTTAAATGGGCACCATTATCGGGTTACATAATCACACAAGAAAAACAACCAGGAAAAAGCACTTCTTAAACTCCGATAAGAGTTAAGCCCCTTTGAACCAAACTGGCAATGATTTATTAAATTAATGTATATGATATGATGATTTTCGATATACATGTACATGTATGTTTGCCCACTCGCATTATATTGTGAAAGTTATTATTGTTGCATTATTAACAGTTTACTTTAGAATAGTGGCCGACATGAATGTCAAGGTGGCTTTACCTTCCCGGAAGCCATATTCCCGCCTATTTTCTGGCCCAGCCGATTTACGGATTTTGTTGTTTTTCGAATTTTTCTTTCTCTCATAAACATATAATTATAATAGAGAATAATTAGTGTTGCTCAAATAAAATTAAAATGCCCATTTAAACCAGCGAATCTGAAGTCGGAGGGGATCCGCCTGTCTCAGGCCAGCTAGGCTTAACCATAGCCTTGGGGGAATCTCTCGTGCTCCGAATTGAAGAAAACTATAGAGAGCCGAAACTTTGCGACTTTGTAACTTATCATATTGGGGTCGTTTTGAGCCTATTTACATAACCCTCCATGTAGGGAATGATGAGAAAATTATCATGTAGCTTCGCAAAAAGATCGAGCCCTTCAGGGTGGCACATCATTTGAGGTTGCACATCATTGGCAATGCACATCATTTTCCTACGAAGTAGGCTACAGATCGCAAATTGTCCGGTAATGAGTGAGTCAGTGAGGCAGTCAGTCAGTCAGCCCATCCGAATCCTTTCGTCGGCAAAATAAGGAGAACCGTTGACATTAGAACCTTGATTTTTGGCATGAACATGCATTAGGGCATTGTTACCAGCAAGTTTTGAGCTAACCGAATTCTGATAAAAATTTGATTTATAATTATTTTTTTAATTATTTATTGATGGTTTAGCGAGTGCACTGTCATGCCCATCGGGAACCCTTGGCTGTATGTTTCACTGTATATATAACACAGTACAAAATCTGGTGGGATATGCCATCCGTAATTGTTTTTATGAAATAGGAAATGCTAATTTTCCATCATTTGTTAGTGCATTTATCTACACTGCTATTACCAACTTGCCAGCCTCAATACACACAATTCAGTATATTGTTATAGATATATCTAAACTGTGGCCTATAACGTGTATCCTATTTCACATCCAAACATTTCATCAGGCTTCAAATTCAGGTCAGATTGCCCACTGGTGGTGAAATATCCTACATCAACCAATTAAGTCAGCCTGGTGCAATAACCCAGCAGAAGAAAGAGAGATGTGGTATCATCCTTCAGATTAGTCCCTGTGAGCAACAATGATAAAAGTTTACTGAGGGTGAAACAAAGCCATGACGGTATGTTTAAAGGGTCTTAATTTATTTCCTTTGGGTAGAATTTAACTAGATAAAGTAACTTTGATCATGATGTGAAAATATGAGCACATACTTTGTTTTATTTGTACCTCTTGAACATTGACCATATATCACACTGGGATATAATTTAATCAAAAAAATACATGTGTAAACAAAATATGTCTAAATTTTTCTTGTCATTTCAAATCTTGATCCATTTTGATTCTTTGATTAGAGGATACAGAATCACTGTCACGGAGTGTGTTGGTGTCTCACAGCAATGCAATTCCGATTCACACAACGAAGCTGAGGTGGTTTAATGTTGATCAATGGAGAAAATCACCGATCAACCGTCATAGAATATAATGTGAAACAAGAAAACCGGAATAGTACATTCATCAGATTGTCGATACCCAAAATGTGTTGTCTCATATATCTAGATAACAACGTGATGTAGAGACGCTATTTATTCGTCTTTGTACCGGTTATGCCCAGGAGAATGACATAGAGTCGTTATTATCTTGCGCAGAGAAGGTGTTGGTGTTGAGTTGAATTATCGTAAACTACATAAATGCTACCTTTCTACTATAGTAATATATATAAAAATTTGTTGTATTGTTGGGGAAATAATGCGATTCAAAAAGTTGTTTTGATCCGGGACAAGGGCACTGAAAACCATTAAAGAGATGTAAATGTATTTTCACACGTAAAGCTTGAAATCTACTGAATTTTTTATTATTCAATCTGTTTCCTTTAGTTAAAAAATTGTAAAATTAAATTGGCAATCGTTATTTATTTTTGGAATGAAGGCGCATTAGGAGACTGTTACCAACAACTTCTAAGCTGACCTACTTTTGATGAAAATTTCTGGTGATTTTTGATGAAATCACTGGCGATTCTAACTTGGGCGGTGCCCATCTTGATATAGGCAGGATTTCAACTGGGGGTGGGGATTTCCAAGAGTTCAATTCGCGTTCGAGTCCTAATGCCTACTCTACTTCGTAGGTCCTGTGACGTTAGTCACACTGCTCATGTAAAATAACAATACATTTATTAAGAAATCTGATTTCTATATTAGTGATGTTGAGGTTGGATTGAAGTAGGAACTATATTATAGACTACATTTTTTTTCGAAAGTAAGCTTACACATCCCATTGCAAAGATCTGATAAATACATGAACATGTATAGTTAAGAAGAATATGTGCAATTTGGAACACGTTCATGGTGTAACTTTGTGTGATGATATGTGAACAAACAAAGCTAATGCAATAGTTGAAGTAAATCTATCATTTCCACTATGCAATAGGACACCAGTACTGTGGTAAATCCTCACATTTGTATGCAAATAGATGAGAGTTCGGGGGGTAGTTTAGGAGACATAAGTGAGGCCGAGAAGCTGTGGACAGGAATTTTCTAAGTCCAAAACTTTAACATTTACTTGGTCCTGGGGTCCCAGGGGTGGGGACATGCTCCCCGAGGGTAATGGAAGGGTTCAATATGTGTAGCCCGATGTAAGCATTTGGAATAGATGAGAGTTCGGGGGGTCGGGCTGTCCTTAGTTTAGGAGACATATAGGTGAGGCCGAGAAGCTGTGTCGGGAATTTCAAAGTCCAAAACTTTAACATTTACTTGGTCCTGGTATTCCAGGGGTGGGGACATGCTTCCCGAGGGTAAGCATCTGAAATATGAGGGTTCAGCGGTAGGGCAGGCCTTATGATAAAACTTTAACATTTACTTGGTCCTGCAGATAGACAGATAGATAGACAGATAGATAGATACACAGATAGATAGACAGACAGACGGACATCACTGTAGCACCTATATCGAGCTTTCCGCAGCTAAAGCTACGGCAGCTAAAGCTACGGCAGCTAAAGCTACGGGCTCGATAAAAATGGGAACTCTGTGGGGGTATAGGCCTACCAGGAATGTGATGTTTTTTTTATTTTTTTCTTCAAAATTACGGATTTACTGAATTTTACAAACTTCCTGTAAAACAACGTGGCAATCAGTATAATTCGTATACTATAATAGATTTTTGAATGCCTACGAGTTCACATCGACGCATGTTGTTATTGAGCCTTAAAGTTGCTCATGCATCCTTACCCCAGAAACAAACAAAGAAGAATGAATTGCTGAACAATCAATTTGCACTAGTATATTCTGTACTTATACTTCACAATCAAAGTAATACAACATTTATTTCTATTAACGATGCATGAACTTGCTGCATATGAAACATTACAGCGAATTACTTTAATGTTCTTCGTATAAAATATTGTTCTGTATGCTGTAAATTATATTAAATAAAGTAATAATTTATGCCAATTTTACAGTTAATGTGTTAAGCGTACTGTATTTTATATTCATGCCAATAAATACTGTATTTTGAAAAAAATTATGCAGTATCTTACCGTATACAATGTAATACAGTAAACTACTGCTTGTATTACAGTATTATACTGTAATTATGTTTTGCAGTAAGTTACTGTGAAAGAAAGCAGTAATTTACTGCGCTTTTACAGTAAAAATTACAGTGTACTTCAATAATTCTAAAATGTGAATGTGAATGTGAATGTCCATGTGAATGATATAATAGAAAAGTTACATTACGATTCATGCTTGTATTTAGCTTGGCTGCTTACTGAGGGTTTGTTGTCTTTGTCCATTGGTCTGCTCTGTCGTGGTTATAGCGATTGGAATAGTTGCGTTGGTTTGTTCGCTGCTCGATCTGGTAATGGTTGTCTCACTAGTTGTCTCTATTGTGGATACTGCGACTTGACTATTTGGGTTACTAGGCGATGTTCTGGTAGCTGTTGGTTCCGTCGTTGTAGGGAGACTGGATGCTATGGTTGTCGGTTCTGTTATGGTGGTTGATTCTGTTGTGGGAAGGGTTGAAAGGCTGGTTGCACTAGTATGCGTATCTTTATTACTTTGGCCGATTATCGTTGTCCCAGTAGCTAATGTTTCTATGGCTACTGCCGTGGGATTAGTGGATCTGACATATTCTCTACTGGATGTTGTCGGGGTTATGGAATGTGGTCGTGTCGTGGTTATTGTGTTGTGACTAGCTTCCGTGGTATTTTCGCTAACGAATGCTGTTGCCAGGGTTTTGGTCGTTGTTCGGGTCGTAGGTATTGTGTTGTGGCTAGTTTCTCTCGCATCTTCGCTACCCAATGTTGATACCGAGTTTCTGGTCTTCACTTGTGTGGTGGATATTGTGTTGAGACTAGTTTCCCTGGTATCTTCGCTACTGAATGATGTTGCCAAGCTTCTGGTCGGTATACGTTTCGTGGTTATTGTGTTGGAACTAGTTTCCCCGGCACCTTCGCTTTTAAATGGTGTTGTCGAGGTTCTGATAGTTGATAGCGTCGTGGATATTGTGTTGTGGCTGGTTTCCCTTGAATCTTTACTACCCAGTGTTGTCGGAGCGCCTGTAATTGATTGTGTCATGGGTATTGTGTTGTGGCTAGTCTCATCGGTGTCTTTATTATTCAATACTGACGATGCCCCGGTAATTGGGTGTGTGATGGGTATTGTGCTGGAACTAGTTTTCCGGGTACCTTCGCTTCCAAATGTTGTTGTGTGCGCTTTCATAGTTGGTTGCGTCGAAGGTGTTATGTTGTGACCCGTTTCTCTGGCATCTTCGCTACTTGGACCGACTGGCGTTGTTTTGATAGTTGTTCCTGACGTATCTGGTAGAGTACTTGCTCTATTATCTCCACTGCTTTTATCGCGGGGTGGTTCGGTGATGTTTGACTTTGTTGTCGATACGGTGAACGAAGGACTTGAAGTTTGATATCCTGTTGAACCGTTCAATATTGACACTGGAAGCATATTCGAAAAAGAGAAAAAATATAGCACAACTTAATAAACGAGGAATAATGCATTCATTTACATTGATAAATATATATCATAAATTATGTAACTGTCTTCCATGTAAATAACTAACTGCAGGACTAAATGTATATTATGTAAATAATTAGTCGCAGACGTATAATTTCCCAAGAAGCGAATTGTATCTAGCTTGATATTTCCATTTCATGCGTGCGCATGGTGTGTTGTCATGATATTGCCATGCGAATGGACGGATGGATGAATGTACTTGGGCACTCAATCGCACCGAGATGGGCACTGGTCGTGCGAACACGCCGTGCAACCCGTTTCGCTAACCCGCACTACACATGACCCCTCTTATCATAGACACTGTGTAATCCCACATTATGATCAAACAATATCTATCTACCTAGTATAATCCGTGGCGTGTCCGACTCCTCCTCCTACTCCTACTCCGCTTTACTGACCTCACAGCAGGTCGCATAGGTGTGGCGCTGGATAGGGTGGGGCGAGATTCCATGGGCCAGGCTTGCACCCTACAGTAGAATGGGTCGACTGCGCATGCGCGATGAGTAGTATAGAAAGGGCACGCGATCTCACTGCACAGCGGGTCGCATAGGTGTGGCGCGGGATATGGTGGGGCGAGAGACCTGAGGTTTTGACTACCTGAGATTCCATGGGCCAGGCTTGCACCTTACAGTAGAATGGGTCGACTGCGCATGCGCGATGAGTAGTGCGCGATGAGTAGTATAAAAAAGGCACGCGATCTCCCTAGTCCTTTTAATACCTATCAACACAACTATATACATGTACCCTTCTGTTCCCTTAACCCTATCTGGCCTGGGCGATTTGGAGTGTATCGCAGCCTTGGGGGGGGGGGCGGAAAGTGCCCCCCTATATATTTTCTCTACCACTAAGGCTAGAGCGCTGAAACGTGCCACACATTATCTTGGGTTCAAGTTCCACCAGGAAATGTAAAAAAATCCAAGATGACATCAAAGATGACGTCACAGTGACGTCATCTTCTCGGAAGCTATTTTTCGGCCCTCTTGGGGTCGATTTTTCAAAATTTTCATTTTTCAGATTTTTCTCTGGAAAAAATCTAATAAAATAGGGATTAATTAGTTTTACATAAATAATATACTTTCAAGGCCTTTTAGGCAAGGAAAATGTGAAGAAATGGAGCGAAAAATTGGAAAACACGACTTTCGCGGATACCACATGGCCGCCATTTTGAATTTACCCATGATCCTCTGCCTGGGGGTATATGAAAATAGGCCAAAAATGACACCAATAAGATAAGCTTAAAAGTCACCAAGTTTCAGCCTCCTCGGTTTTGTCGTTTCGGAGCAGCAGAGAAAAGTTCAATAGGGGGGTGGGGGGCACTTTCCGCCCCCCCCACCCCCCCACCCCCCCAGGCCAGGTAGGGTTAATCACAGAATTATCGCCTTATATGTATTTTCCTTCCTTCAAGCCCTCTGATTCTCACTTTGTTGGTTTTACTTATCTGATCGTTCTTGGCATCAATTCTTTCCAACTGTAATCACAGTCATACTCACTATAAAATCTTCCGATAGCCAGTCACCCATTTTCTACTCAACATTCGACATATATAGTAATTTCACCCATTATTTCCCTTATTTTTCTCAATGAAATATCCTAGTATTTACCCCCGTTGTGTCTATTCACCAAAGATCATATGCATCCAATCCAAATCCGAATTAATTTCACCCAGTATTTCCCCTTATTTTTCCTTGATGAAATATTCCAATATTTCCTCTCGTTGTGCCTATTCGCCCAATATCATATATAAACCACCCTTCTCGATAATGTCTTCATCATCCAACATCCTCATCCTAGACCCGGTGACCGAGCAGTAATAATCAACGCTCGAATATTTAGATCCTTCGATTATGAATGCGAGAATGATTCATGGACAGATGACTAGCTGCTGAATGTCGGAACTGATGCTTGTAATTTCTCCAATTCAAGGGAGACTACTCCTGATAGAATGTTTTTTTATTATTATTAACTCACAACAATGCACCAGTAAGCAAAGTACAGATGACGTCAAACGTATATGGCATTTTCGTCCAGAAGTTAGAGGCTCATCCGTTACTATTAAAAGAGCCGGTGTGAAGGTTAAGAATGTCCGGTGGCTAAAAGAGTATCCGGCCCCTATTTTCTAACCCAGCTGGACACCGCTCCACATTAGGACCAAGTGTCCTTCGTTGGTTTTAATAGAAAAGGATATGAAAAGGGACACAAATCATCAGGGTATTCTTATCCATCACACCGGCCTGAAACGTCTGTCTGTATGTCTGACACAGATGAAATGTCCGTAAGTCTGTCACAGCTCCGTGGTGTTGTTCTTGTGCTAGAACAATGGTGGAAGATGGGTTGATGCCAGCAGGGTGATGCGCAGCTTTATCGGCTTGGGATGGATAGGAGCTGGGGGAATGAAGAGCCGAGGATGAACCTACATCGAGCAGCAACAGAAGAAATGCAATACAAGCGTCTACTCCGTCATTCAATATGCAGCCGTCGTCCATTAAAAAAATCCACGTCCATAATCCAAAGACCTGAATATCACTATGGCTTAAATACATGACTAATGAACACTTCAATATTGCAGCCTCTGTGCAACATTCAATAGGTAAATTATGTTAATGTTGTGCAATATACCTACTTTTACAGCAATTCCATTTGTGAATTCCTTACGGGAGATCATTTGCGTATCAGGCCTTTAAACCGCCCTGGTGTTACTTAATATTCTTCACTTTACATCAATAAAGCAACTTCCGTGTATTCCATTGTTTTGTTGATTACACACCAACCGTTACTAACTCTTTCCATACACGCAGTATATAATTAAGAAATAATATTGCCATAGGCTTGCTCAATGGTTATTTTACCCACGGTTAATGTGGGAAAGTTGATATGTTAGGGCAAGGGCGAAGCCCGCGCCCTAAAATTTATAAACTTTCCCACACATTATTTGAAAACATTATTTCTATTCTATTGCACCACCCAAATTGATTATCAACAAAGATTATAATTAAAAGTTGAACACATATTTTAAACTTTGACAACCTTTCTCCCCTTTCTTGAAAACAAAACTCGTCCACTGGATGCTCCTGTCTCGGTTGGCATCGTGCCAATGTCAGTAGACGAGTTTTTGTGGTCTCTCAAATAGGGAGTGAATATATATCGATTTGTGTCGCTTTGTTAATCTATTTTACGATAGAAACAACAGTTAAATTTGAGAAAGAAATTTCATCTTGTAATTTATTTGTTCGTTTTGCTCATTGTTACTCGTATGAATTACAAGCGTCTGGTCCGTCATTCATAATTCAGCCGTCGTCCATTAAAGAGTATCCGCGTTCATAATCCAAAGACCTATTTCATATTCCAGATAACAGTATTAACGCCAAATTCAAAAAGACAATCATAGTATACAAAAACATAGTCTAGTTTCCTGCAAGAGAGGAGCGGTCAACAGTTTTCAATGATGCCGGCAAGACAACTTGATATTCCAAAAATATCAAATCCGTATCGCTGATCAGTATTCTTAATCCATAATAATCGTTGTAAAGTCGGCATCTAGAGAATGATGTATGTCAGTCGCGTTTTGATTGAGACTGTTCATATGAGCACCATGAGGATCTTGAAGTACATGGGTTCACACGGGCCCTGGCCCCTGGTTAAGCGTAACGCCATAGATCTTGCACGCTATGCTCGTATTCTGCTATCAGCATGCGATATGCATCGCCAAATTTGAGAAACTTTGAGTGGAGGCGCTTGCTGGTATAGCCCTTATTTATAAGTTTCTGCAACAATGTTTTGTGACGTTGAATAAAATCGTCACATGTAACACAGTATGTAGCAAATGCTACTAGGCGAGATATGTATACGCCATATGCAGGTCCCACTGGAATATTACTGTCCAGAAAAAGATAGTTGACGATGTCGAAATTGTAATAATTGTCATAATTTTGTCATAAAATCGACGAGAGAGAATGCCCGCTTCAGACGTCACTTTCCTCATCCGACTTGTGAAATTGAATCTCCCAATGAACACCTGCACCTGACTGTTGTTGATTTCACATAACCGTGCTAAAACGTGTAATAAGTGCACGGTTCGCTCGATGTTATTGACACAAGTGTTATAGAATTAATCCTTTCAATAACCGACACTAATTAATAAACCAATGATGATATTTCTTCAATGATAATTTTTCCACGGGTAATTGCTAGTATGAATAAAGTGAATGCCGTCAATCACGAACGTCTCAAACGATCCCCAAAGGAATACCATAGGTTGTGGGATAGCTCAGACTCGTTGAACGTTGATAATAATCAGTTATTGTCCGCTGGGACGAACTTTCGAAGCCGATCAGGTCAGTTGATAACAGCAATGCACATTTATCATTTTGACTGCATTGCAGTTAAGAACCTGTTCTGTTGCCCACAATTGTCATATTAGAGAGAACCGCTTCACCAGGACTCCTCCTAGACGAAATCACGTCGCTGACGTTATTTCCTTATTCCCGTTTCGATATTCTAAATAGCGCTATGTGAAATTAGTAACCTTCATGAAAATCGAAATATTTCGACAGCCATTACGTCTTTCATAACACGAACTGGACCATGTTTCCACAATAAATTTTCTTCGCTGTGAATATAAATTTGAGAAGAATACTTCAAAATAAGTGCTATTAAGAACATTTATAACCGGTCGCAGTAAAATCTGTGTACATTCCACAATATTTTGCTAGCCACTTTTAGACTGGTCTAGATATCTTCCTAATAAATTTATCTATATTTCTGGCCCATATTTGGGCGTATAAAGAGAGGCTGTCATACCCTCCAAGACAGCGCTAAATGGGTATTATCTGCATATGGTCAATTTACACCGACTGTATTTGTTGCTCCCAATCACCCAGAAATCGAATTTATGCCACTTGAAGAGTGATCTAGATATCTTTCTAATAAATTTATCTAACTTTCTGACCCATTTTTGGGCGTTTACAGAGGGGCTGTCATACCCTCCAAGACAGCGGTAAATGGGTATTATCTGCATAGGATCAATTTATAGCGACTGTATTTGTTGCTCCCAAACACCAAGAAATCGAACTTGTGCCACTTTAAGAGTGGTCTACATATCTTCCTAATAAGTTTATCTATCTTTCTGACCCATTTTTTGGCGTTTAAAGAGGGGCTGTCGTACCCTCCGAGACAGCGTTAAATGGATATTATCTGCATATGGTCAATTTACACCGACTGTATTTGTTGCTCTCAATCACCCAGAAATCGAACTTATGCCAGTTTAAGAGTGGTCTACATATCTCCCTAATGAGTTTATCTATCTTTCTGACCTACTTTTGGGCGTTTAAAGAGGGGCTGTCATATCCTCCGAGACAGCGCTAAATGGGTATTATCTGCATATGATCAATTTACACCGACTGTATTTGTTGCTCCCAATCACCCAGAAATCGAATTTGTGCTACTTTTAGAGTGGTCTAGATATCTTTCTAATAAACTTATCTATCTTTCTGACCCATTTTTGAGCGTTTAAAGAGAGACTGCCATATCCTCCGAGACAGCGCTAATTGGGTATTATCTGCATATAGTCAATTTACACCAACTGTATTTGTTGCTCCCAATCACACAGAAATCGAATTTATGTCACTTTTAGAGTGGCCTAAATATTCTCCAAATAAAATGATCTATCTGTCTGATCCATTTTTGGGCGTTCAAAGCCGGGCTGTCATACCTTAGGAGACAGCGTTAAAAGGGTATTATCTGCATATGGTCAATTTATACCGACTGTATTTGTTGCTCCCAGTCACCCAGAAATGGAATTTGTGCCACTTTAAGAGTGATCTAGATATCTTCCTAATAAAATTATCTATATTTCTGGTCCATTTTTGGGTGTTTAAAGCGGGGCTACCATACCTTCCGAGACAGCACTAAATGGGTATTATCTGCATATGGTCAATTTACACCAGCTGTATTTGATGCTTCCAATCACTCAGAGATCGAATTTGTGCCACTTTTAGAGTGGTCTTGGTATCTTCCTAATACATTTATCTATCTTTCTGATCTCTTTTTGGGAGTTTAAAGCGGGGCTGTCGTATCCTGTCGCGTTCAATGGGGATTATCTGCATATGGTCAATTTACACCTACTGTATTTGTTGCTCCCAATCACCCATAAATCGAATTTGTGTCACTTTAGGAGTGGTCTAGATACCATCATAAAACATTTATCTATGTTTCTGACCCATTTTTTGGCGTTTAAAGAGGTGCTGTCATACCCTTCGAGACAGCGCTAAAATGGTATTATCTGCATATGGCCAATTTACTTCGACTGTATTTGTTTCTCCCAGTCACCCAGAAATGGAATTTGTGCCACTTTAAGAGTTATCTAGGTATCTTCCTAATAAAATTATCTATATTTCTGGTCCATTTTTGGGCGTTTAAAGAGGGGCTACCATACCCTCCGAGACAGCGCTAAATGCGTATTATCTGGATATGGTCAATTTCCACCGACTGTATATGTTGCTCGCAATCAACAAGAAATCGAATTTGTGCAACACTAAGAGTGGCACAAATTCGATTTCTGGATGAATAAGACCAACAAATACGGTCGGCGTAAATTGACCATAACCTGATAATACCATCTAGAGCTGTCTCGAAGGGTATGGCGTATACAGTCGGCGTAAATTGACCATAACCTGATAATACCATCTAGAGCTGTCTCGAAGGGTATGCTTTAGACGGCTAAAAATGGGCCAGAAAGGTAGATATATTTATTAGGAAGATATATACACCACTCAAAAAGTGACACAAATTCGATTTCTGGGTGATTGGGAACAACAAATACAGTCGGTGTAAACTGACCATATGCAGATAATACCCAGTTAGCGCTGTCTCGGAGGGTATGGCAGCCCCGCTTTAAATGCCCAAAAATGTGTCAGAAAGATAGATAATTTTATTAGGAAGATATCTAGACCACAATAAAAGTGGCATAAATTCGATTTCTGGTTGAATGGGAGCAATAAATGCAGTCGGTGCAAATTGACCATATGCAGATAATACCCTTTTAGCGCTGTCTCGGAGGGTATGGCAGCCCCTCTTTAAACGCCCAAAAATGGATCCGAAAGATAGATAAATTTATTAGAAATATATCTAGACCACTCCTAAAGTGGCACAAATTCGATTTCTGGGTGATTGAGAACAACAAATACAGTCGGTGTAAATTGAACATATGCAGATAAAACCATTTTAGCGCTGTCTCGGAGGGTATGACTGCCCCTCTTTAAACGCCCAGAAATGGGTCAGAAAGATAGATAAATTTATTAGGAAGATATCCAGACCACTCTAAAAGTGGCACAAATTGAATTTCTGGGTGATTGGGAGCAATAAATGCAGTCGGTGTAAATTAACCGTATGCAGATAATACCGGTATAGCGCTGTCTCGGAGGGTATGATAGCCTGTCTTTAAACGCCCAAAAATTGGACAGAAAGATAGATAAATTTATTAGGAAGATATCTAGATCACTCTAAATGTTGCACAAATTCGATTTCTGGGTGATTGGGAGCAATAAATGCAGTCGATGTAAATTGACCATATGCAGATAATACCCTTTTAGCGCTGTCTCGGAGGGTATGACAGCCCCTCTTTAAACGCCCAAAAATGGATCCGAAAGATAGATAAATTTATTAGAAAGATATCTAGACCACTCCTAAAGTAGCGCAAATTTGATTTCTGGGTGATTGAGAGCAACAAATACAGTCGGTGTAAATTGACCATCTGCAGATAATGCCCATTTAGCGCTGTCTCGTAGGGTATGACAGCCCCTCTTTAAACGCCCAACGATGGATCAGAAAGATAGATAGACTCACTAGGAAGATACCTAGAACACTTTAAAAGTGGCACAAATTCAATTTCTGGGTGATTGGGAGCAACAAATACAGTCGGTGTAAATTGATCATATGCAGATAATGCCCATTTAGCGCTGTCTCGTAGGGTATAACAGCCCCTCTTTAATCGCCCAAAAATCTGTCAGTAAGATAGATAAATTGATTAAGAAGATATCTAGACCACTCTATAAGTGGCACAAATTCGATTTCTCGGTGATTGAGAGCAACAAATAGTCGGGGTAAATTGACCATATGCAGATAATGCTCCTTTAGCGCTGTCTCGGAGGGTATGGCAGGCCCGCTTTAAACGCCCAAAATGGGTCAGAAATATAGATAAATTTATTAGGAAGATATATAGACCACTCTTAAAGTGGCTAGCAAAATATTGTGGAATGTACATCGAGTTTACCACGACCCTTTAGAAATGTTTCAATTGCACACATTTTGAAGTATTCTTCTCAAATTTATATTCACAGCGAAGAAAATTTATTGGGGAAAATATGGTTGCATTCGTGTTATGAAAGACATAATGTTTGTCGAAATACATCGATTTTCATGAAGGTTACTACTTTTACATAGCGCGATTTAGAATATCGAAACTGGAATAAGGAATGAGGAAATAACTTCCGTTCCCTGACGAAATCATAAATCAAACACATATTTTTTCTGTATAATAACCTACTGTAAGATATATGCATACTGCGGTATGTAATCGAGAATAAGCAAGCAGAACGGAGTTCATTTATAGTCTAAATTACTAAGATAGTAAAGAACTACTAAGATACATGTAGTCAAGAATTCAGAAAACCAGTGTATTCATGTTTTGAAGAGCCAATTTATACGAAATGATTTCGTTATTATGTTTGTGTTAAATATATTCCATAATCTGTTATGTCCATAGATTCACTTAGATTTCATGTAGACGATATATATTTAGCAGATCTGTGAGTTTAAAATTACTCCAGATTCAGGTTTAATATATATATGAACGCGCTATTCTTTGTGTAATATAGTGTACACTGTTATACTAATTTTGTACTACATGCTAGATTGTAGTATAGATGTAGGAAACATTCAAACTTACATGTACCTGTGGTTGCAAGCAAAGAGATCGGACACACGCAGCATACCAGAAAAACCGAACGCATTGTTACAAGAATAGTCTGTGAGGAAGACTCATTTCCTCCTTGGTGAGCAGCTTATGCATACGTCTGAAAACATTGGAAAAGAAACAAAATAAATTTGAGATACATTTTCACAGCATTCTATCTGATTTCTGTATTTCTTGTATACTATACATGTTAATACATAATATGAACGGCTCTATAGGATAATGTATTATACCCGTTCGTATGGAGAGGATGGAATTTCCTAGCAATATATAAATGGATGTGACATTTTGATTATACAGGCCAATATGAAACAGGAATACTGATCGAACCGTCAGTAACTATTTCCGTTATAATATGGCATTGTGGTTTCATACCAACATACTCTAGTTCGTACCTGTCATGCTGACTAATAATTACAATCTTGTTACGCATAGCCTCTTTTGATCAAACTTTTCATCATATTGTGAATATAGCGAACAACAATAGCTCAATGTGTTTATACATTAGATAATCATAGGATTTCCACTACCTCAGTGACAGCTTCCAGATGAAAGTCTATATCTCTGCTAATAATGGACACATTTATGTTCAATTATGTTTAGTATGAAAATTTCTTGGCAAAGACATATACTTGTACTGGATGGGCCAGTTCCGTGCTAGACTCGAACCCGCGTGCTCCTAGTTTGGCACAAAATCTGAACCACTCCTTCACATCAGCTTCGACTAAACGATATGTAGCTATCCTTTAAACAAGCACAAGCGGTTCACACATATAATACGGTACCCCATGCTGATCGCGTAGGACGTCCACACTATGAAGTGCGATCCGACCTTCAATATTCAATATTCAGGCGTTGTTTACAAATAATAATAATAATCGAGATACCTTTTTCACATCCGCTGTTCTTCATTTAGACGATTTTTACTCA
>JAVTVY010046749.1:0-23041 GCA_036873755.1 Hanleya hanleyi
AAACACAGCATGGTGAAAGAATGGCGGATAAATTCTAAAACGGGAGATCAACAGGTCCCGGGAAATGTTTATAATAAACTCAGATGGGCAGATTTGACGAGTTAGTCATCAAGGTTAGATACTTTGGTAGTTTATACTCGCGTTACGTGAAATATTCAGGAATTTGGAAGCAGGTTTTACAATTTTTCGAACGTTTCTCTTGAAGCACACTAAACACATTTGGTGTCTAATCGCGCATTTTCCATCGATTATTTCTGTTCCTCTCTCGATTTCATTTTACCCTTACTACAAAACATACCAACAGTCTATATAGTCCGATTTATTTAAATTTTGGCTTTCTGAAAATGTATAGTTTTAATCAGGTTTTACTCAAAATAAACGCAAAAATTGCGAAAGTAATCCATCACATGGGAACAGCGATGACACGCTGAGCGTGCGAGGCGCTCAAAGGCGGTTCTATGGGGGAGCGTACAAGGCGCTCAAAGGCGGCCGTATGGGGTAAAGAGTTAAGACAAACAATGAACTCCGAGCAGTGGATGCTGGTTCACATTTGGGCCCCCTACAAGTCAACATATTTTAGCATCCTCATTACAAGATTGTTTTATGCGCACGTGGCAGTTGAGATTGGCCAGAGACAGACCAGAGACAATATATGGTCACTGAACAGACCATCGGGTAATGAAACATGACAGAACTCAAGGCAAACACTTCGTGGCTTGTATATCCCAATGCCCTACTTTCTTCAGCACAAACATGTGACGGTCAATTATGGGGTGTCCAGTGTTCGCCACCATATGCTGCACGTTAGGAAATGGAGTAAACAACAAGCTAATCGACAAATAAGTTATGCTCAGATAATTTCAAAAACAAGTGGAATAGATGTAAAAACTGCATATTAGTGACAATTCCATCTTTTTAAGACCGGAAGCAAATTTTTTCAAAGATGCTCCCATGTATTGCAAAAATCGGGATTTGCTCTTGTGTATTGCAAATTCGGGGACAAATTACAAAAATCGGCGGAGGACACAGATTCACCTAATTACTTTCCTTCACCTCACCAGCTGCATACATGCTACATGAATATAGAAAGCCTCGCTATAATCCTTCAGGAGATATTGCGTTAACAAGCAAGATGGACAGACGGACAGATGGAGCAGACAATACCCTTCAGCCAAACTTGAATAAGGGGTAAGAATCAATAGGCTTAGACTTTTTTGCCATCACAATCCACATCCAATCTGAACTGTTCTTACAGCATAAACACAACAATTTTACTGTATTTTCAGTCAGTGACCTTGACCTTTGACCTCAAAATGAATATTTAGGGTTCCTCTTTGACCCATGGATGGTTGAGGTATACCCAGAGTTTGGTGCCAATCCATGATATGGAACTGGAGATATCGCACGGACAAGCAAAACTTAACAGACGGATGGAAATTGTGATCACAATATATGACCTCTTGCATCTACAGGCATATAAAAATGTCTAGAATCGTGTGGTACATATAGTCTTATGTATGTCTTGAAAGCCCCTAGCATGTGTGTTCAGCCAGAAAAGATTGGCTAAAACAAGTCCTCGTAAATTAGAATGAAGAGGGATAACCTTAGGAATCATTTTCAGTTTTTCGATAGTGTTTCCAGTAACAGTTTGGCTGAGTCATGTTGTGTAAATCTTTCCAATGTTGTTATGGTTGATTGTCCAATATGTGCATGCACTTCCATCAGACAACTCCTGCCATGTACAATATTGCATTGAACAGAATCCAAAGAAAGGCGAGAAATACAAGTTATCGGTACACAGCTTTTTACATGTATTTCCCAGGAATCTGATTAATTGTGTTTATATGCTAATATGGTGATCATGGTTGGAGGCAGGAAGTGGAAAATGAAATTTATTTAGACAGAACTTTAGAAGGGCTCGCACAGGGATGAATGCCATTAATGGGGAATCCATTTACACTGCTATTTGCATGCCAGGGTAATAAAAACTTCCCAAACAGTTACATATGGAAATTGGTCTGATCATCGCTGATGTTTCTAGTGCTACCTGGCATAAACCAATTTAGCTCCGTACTCGGAGAACAACAATAGATCAAGGAAAAGCACATAAAACTAATGAAATCGATGAATAAAAAATAAGTTGCATCAGACAATCCTCAAGAAAAAATGAAAGGACAGGCTATGAAATGGCAACATCACCATACAATTATGTGGTTTGATTGCATGCTTTGGTATGGGAATATGTTGAAAAACAGATCATTTGATCTGCTCACTCATGCAGTCACTATCCAAGCAAAGCATTCATGAAACTATGTCAACAACGGTTAAAGAGTGTATACATGATGTTTCCATTTCACAAGATCAGAATGTCACACTGGAATACAAGATGGGATTCAAGAATAACACCCACACACACCTTCGACTGTAGAAACCAGAACTTCACAGACACAAATTTTGAGAGTCCAGTTATGATCATTCACAAATTGTAATGAAAATCTAATTAGGCCAAGAAAAATCCTCAAAATGTTTTGTCATATGTTGTTGTTCATGTTTAATCACATCTTGGTTGTTTAATATAGGGAATTTTTAACTTCTGAAGTTGTTTTTCATGAGCCGGATATGTAACTTCCACATAATGGTATTGAAAATTACCTCGCTACTTCATTTCGACATAACTGGGCCGCAATGACTTAAAGTATGTAAATAACTTCTACATTACTTGGATCACTGATGTACATCATCAATAAATGTTAAGTAATGTTTAATTCTTTTATTTACATGTACAAAAGCCTTTTAGGCTTGGCTTCAAAATACACCTGTGCATGTCTAACTCCTCAATCCTCAATTTCCTCAACAAGTTCACCTCTGCTAAAAGTTTGTCCCTTTGTGCTTTACTCAGTGTCACTAAATTTAGCTGATTTGATATTTTATTATGTGAACATCAGGTTGAAAGGCGCTCATTATGGATGGCAGAGGTCGAGTTCCTGGCTTGCAAGTTGCAGCATGTCTTAATTTGAGTGAGTGAGTGAATAGGATTTAACGTCGGTCATCGCTTTCAACATAGTTTCAGTCATATCGCGACGAACCAACTAAGCACCAACCAGCCAAGTTGCGTTCCTGCTACTTCACAGCAGCATGGAACAAGACACCCTCCATCCACCCTATAAAACACTGAGGACAGCACACAAGACACAGACAAGACGTTTACACGGTGCAATAAGGAAAAGTGATATTACGGTACTATATATAGACATCACATTATCAAGTGTGAGACAAAATTCAGAGATTAAGACAAACAATGAACTCAGATCAGTGGATGCCGGTTTCACATTTGGGCCCCCTACATGTCAACATATTTTAGCATCCTCATTAGGATATCTGAATTCAGTAAACATGGGAGCGGCCATCTCGATATTGGACGAGCTAATAGGTGTTTTCTCGAGCCATACTTCACAGACGTGCCCTGGAGTGATCCAACTAGTTTCATATCGTAAAACGACAGGATTGTATCACCCGTTCGTGGTTAACACATTAATATTAGTTCTGTTGTAATGAATTCATCGAATAAATGTTCTTTAGTACTATTTTATTATGGCTGAGAGACCAAATCGATGACCATACATGATCAAGTTTTTCATCTGTACCATGTGTACGTCTGCAGCAAAATGTTTGAGATTGAACTACGATCTTACTAAAAACTCGAAACAGTAAAACACGCGGATCGGATTCATGTGTAGAGAAAGTCGATCTAGGCTCAATTTACAATGACACCCATCAATAAAGAAATAGTGGCTTGATGATGGGTCCCATATAATGCCACAGCGCGAACTCTTACATCAGGCTATGTGAAGTGACTTAATACGTCAACCAGAGAACATTACTTTCAAAGTCCTAGTTTGACATGCGGTTCATGAGCACATTTTGCCAGCAAGCACTTAACTTCCGGCTAACCCCACACTTTCGAGATGGGTCCTTACGCGAACTACATTAGTCAAACCTTTGATGAAAACAAACAAATCGACGTTTTTTTAACCATAATGGTGCATCGTGACCTGTATTCACCAGTTGCACACGTAATCGGCTTGTAATACGCAGATTATAAGCTACAAACGTTTCCGCCGGCATTGATGCATCTGCATCAATAAGTTTTCTTGTTACAAGATTGTTTTGTACGCACGTGCAGTTGAGATTGGCCAGAGACAGATCAGAGACAATATATAGTCACTGAACAGACCATCGGGTAATAAAACATGACAGAACTCAAGGCAAACACTTTGTGGCTTGTACATGTATATCCCAATGCCCTACTTTCATCAGCACAAACATGTGACTGTCAATTACGGGGTCTCCAGTTTTCGCCACCATATGCTGTATGTTAGAAAATGGAGTAAACAAGCTAATCGACAAATAAGTTATGCTCAGATAATTTAAAAAACAAGTGGAATAGATGTAAAAACTGCATATTAGTGACAATTTCATCTTTTTAAGACCGGAAGCAAATTTTTTCAAAGATGCTCCCATGTATTGCAAAAATAGGGATTTGCTCTTGTGTATTGCAAATTCGGGGACAAATTACAACAAGAGCCCAAGGGGCTTCAATATACGCCCGTATATCTGGAATTACATTGGTCCAAATTTCAAGGTTGCTTAATAGCCTTGATTCCAATTGGTAGCTAGCAATCCAGAGAAAGGTTTGCAATTTTGTGCTTCTGAGAATGTAACATATATCACATCTAAAATTGAATGATAAACTAAAATGAGCTTAACTCTTGGAAACTAGTTGACCGTGGAGCAAGAACCGAGAGGTCACATATCCAACACTGAAATCGACAATAGTCAAACACAAGAAAATAGTAGTTTTCCTGCAAACGGATTTCTTTCAGACGAGAGAATTTTTCATGAAGGAAGAAGAAAGTGATGAAGTAAACTATTGTTCTTGAGTTGATAAACAGGTATGAAGTTCATAAAGGACCCCTCTCCCCGTTAAATTCCTACGAAGTAGGCTACAGATCGCAAATTGTCCGGTAATGAGTGAGTGAGTCAGTCCATCCGAATCCTTTCGTCGGCAAAATAAGGAGAACCGTTGACATTAGAACCTTGATTTTTGGTATGAACGTGCATTAGGGCATTGTTACCACCAAGTTCTGATCTGAAATAATTCTGATTAAAATTAGATTTATAATTAACACTTCAGTATATTGTTATATATATGTAAGCTGTAGCCTGTAACGTGTATCCTGTTTCACATCCAAACATTGTCATCATTGCCAAGAAAACTGTGGTCCGTTTTGCTCCAGCGTTTTATCACATTTAATGACCAGGCCTATCAGTTACTCTCCGGCTAAAAATACCCTACTGCATATACCCTCAAAAATTCAGCGCTGTTTGCACAACGAAGCTGAGGTGGTTTAACGTTTATCATAAAGAAAATCACCGATCAACTGCCATAGAATATAATGTGAAACAAGGAAACCGGAATAGTACATTCATCAGATTGCCGATACCCCAAATGTGTTGTCTCATATATCTAGATAACAACGTGATGTAGAGACGCTATTTATTCGTCTTTGTACCGGTTATGCTCAGGAGAATCACATAGAATCATTATTATCTTGTGCATAGAAGGTGTTGGTCTCGAGTTGAATTACCGTAAACTACATAAATGCTACCTTTCTATACTATATAGTACTATATATAAAAATTTGGTGTATTGTTGGGAAAATAATGTGATTTAAAAAGTTGTTTTGATCCTGGACAAGGGCACTAAAAACCACTAAAGAGATGTAGATGTATTTTCACACGTAAAGCTTGAAATCTAGTGAACCTATATTATTCAATCTGTTTCCTTTAAAAAAAAAATGTAAAATTAAATCGGTGATCGTTATTTATTTTGGAATGAAGGCGCATTAGGAGACTGTTACCAACAAGTTCTGAGCTGACCTATTTTTGATGGAAATTTCTGGTGATTTTTGATGAAAATCAGTGGCGATTCTGACTTGGGCGGTGCCCATCTTAATATAGGCAGGATTTCAACTGGGGGTGGGGATTTCCAAGAGTTCAGTTCGTGTTCGAGTCCTAATGCCTACTGTACTTCGTAGGTCCTGTGACGTTAGTCACACTGCTCATGTTAGTAAATGTATGGTTTTTATTCCTACGAAGTAGGCTACAGATCGCAAATTGTCCGGTAATGAGTGAGTGAGTCAGTCCATCCGAATCCTTTCGTCGGCAAAATAAGGAGAACCGTTAACATTAGAACCTTGATTTTTGGCATGAACGTGCATTAGGACATTGTTACCAGCAAGTTCTGAGCTGATCGAATTCTGATGAAAATTTAATTTATAATTAATTTTTTATTATTTATTGATGACTCGAGTGCACTGTTATGCCCATCGGGAACCCTTGACTGTACGCTTCACTGTGACTTTTAAGCGCCTGGGACTAACTTCGGCCGCCCAGCACTAAAGCAAAAAAAAAAAAAAAAATTATGCGCCCAGCACTCGAAAATATCAGTAACTTTAATGGTACTTGCCAAAATATGTCAGCATTATACGTTTCCAGGTAGCTCCGCCATGTTTTCCCTAATAGTCCACGCCACGCTTCCCGAGCTGTATATGCCACGATGCATGAAGGAAGCAAATCATTTTATCGGAGAATGGAGGTTGTTATTTCGTCTGCTGCGAAGTTTTACCGAGCCACGAGTATCACTTTACATGTACATGTATTTTATAAATCATTGTCAGAAGCGCCAAGCAACTTTGAAAAACTTCTTCTCACAGAAGCGTCAGGGTATTTGTTGGCTTTCGGTGGTCGTTGTTGTTGTTCTAAGACGTCAGCTTCCAAAATATATTTTAATTATATCTATATTAAAAGCACACATGCATGTGTGCGCTCGCTCGTACGTCGTAATCAGTCTATTAGATCTACATGTACTATGAGATATCTATAATATGGCTAGTTGAACAGTACACTTGAATCTAGTATTAAACTGGAGATTCTGGAGTAATCTATTTTTAGCCTCACTGTAATGTTGACACACATTCCGATGGTATCCGTTTTCACTCATTTGCTGGTCTTGGAATTCCGTTGAAGGCATATTATACTGCACGTTTTATATATCCAGCCTATACAACATTGCATAATTTCTTCAGTTCAGTCATTAGTTAAAAAATGTTCTACCTCAAAAAGAAATAAAAAATTACTGGATTTTATGAGAGAAATTACTAAATTTAAACACAACAATGACCCTATTATCTGTTATTACTGAAGAGATCAATAATAAAATCATCGTTGTGTTTTAAATTCAGTAACCTATAACCAGTTGTTTATTTTTTTCGTGTGTGCTTTATTGTTCATTGATTATTATTATGTACTCTCTTCAGATGAGGTACCTTGAAGTTGAATGCCAAATAAATATATCCATGGAGAATGGCTCTCTTTTGATTCTTGCATTCTAACAAATCTCTGATCTTGACCGTTCTCACTTCAAATTTGTGTTTCTTTTCCAGTTTCCGGTCTTATTTTGGGACTTGAAACATTTACTTCTCAACTGCTCTGACAGAGCACCATTCCCTACGCTAATTTGAAAAAAATCTCCTAATGCCGAGAAGAGGGGGGGGGGGTGCCCCGCTCTCTCGGACTCTCCTCCCAACACCTCGTGCTGTACTGCTGGGCTGATCAGTGCCCATGGTAATAGAAACTGAGGGCGATAATAGTTGCTATGCTAACGACTCACCAGCGATGACATCTGGAAAAGTTAATAGTTCCCACTGTCAATTTAGAGATGCTATATAAATTCTCTCATGGTAGCACACAGGGCCCCCAAGTCATCTCTCGAGTACACACTTAAATTATATCAAACCCTATTTCGTAGGTCCTGTGACGTTAGTCACACTGCCATGTTTCACAACAGTTCAACTAAATGTAGCTGTTTCAAACATGGGAGACAACACCACAGGACAAATGCTGTATACATTAGGGGAGAGACCTCTGAATATTCAAACCTAACACATATAGTCAGCTAAACTTGATTCAGTTTTGGGGGACTGTGACCTTGACCTTTGATAAATTGATGTATGGCCTTGACCTTGACCTTTGATAAATTGATGTATGGCTCCTCTTCACCCATCTTCATTTTATTCAGCCAATTTCTACGTTCCCACTTCGAACTTCCCTTGATATATCTGGACCCCTTCAATGTTCAAATAACTTATAAATAGACACGACACGTCACTGACCTCGAAAACATTTGAAATTCGAAATGGGTCGCACAAGAGCGTTATTGATTGGCTGACCTAATTAGTGGGTACCATATTAGGAGGAAGGACGCCGCTAATAGAGGATGATGTCACTCTATGTGACTTCACTTGCAATCGATGTGTACGTTCTGATTGGCTCTTCTGTCGTTAGCTGGGGAAATTTACACCTCGGATTTTGAACGCTGAAGGGGTCAGATAAATCCAGGCAGGTTCGAAGTGGGAACGTAGAAATTGGCTGGATAAAATGAAGATGCTCTTCACCATGCGAGTAAGGTATTTGATACCACTCCATACCTTGAAACTAGAGATATCGCATGGACAACAAATGTTAATGGATGAATGGACAGAAAGAAACATCACATTACATGACCTCGTCTTCGACAGGCATATGAAAATGTGACTCAATGATTTGCTGATTTGGAGTCAGTGACCTTGACCTTTGACCTAAATTTTGGTACACGACACATCGTCTTCTGTCAATGTATCAGTGGGCACAAAAAATCATGATTTTTATGAAATTCATGATTTTAGGGGCCACAGTGACCTTGACGTTCGGCCTTGGCCTACATTTTGGTGCGTGACACATCATGTCCCCCTAATGTATCTACTGACAAAAAAAATTAATTTTCGAAGATTTCTTGATTCTGGGGTCAGTGACCTTGACTATTGACCTTGACCTAAATTTTGGTACATGACAAACCATCTCCCCATAATTTCTCAATGGACACAAAAATCATGATTTTTAACAATTTCACGATTTTTGGGTCACAGTGACCTTTGACCTACATTTTGGTATGTGACACATCGTGTCCCCCTAATGTATCTACTGACACAAAAAAATGTTAGTTTTAATTATTTCCTGATTTTTAACAATTTCACGATTTTTGGGTCACAGTGACCTTTGACCTACATTTTGGTATGTGACACATCGTGTCCCCCTAATGTATCTACTGACACAAAAAAATGTTAGTTTTAATTATTTCCTGATTTTTGGGTCACAGTGACCTTTGACCTTGACCTATATTTTGGTATGCGACACTTCATTTCTCCCTACTGAATCCACTCACAAAAAATTAGAAATTTTTAATGATTTCCTGATTTTTCGGTCTCTCTGACCTTTGACCTCTGACCTCGACCTACATTTGGTATGCAACACATCATTCCCCCCTAGGGCATTCACTCACCAAAAATTAGAACTGTAGATAGAAAACTGTCAATGATCAATGATTTCCTGATTTTAGGCAACAGTGACCTTTGACCTCTGACATCGACCTCAATTTTGGTACGCGACACATCGTCTCCACGTAGCGTATCCACTCACAAAAAATTGCAACTGTCGATAGAAAACGTTCACAGATATAGACCAGACACGAACACTTCAGTGATTTCCTGTTTTTTAGGCCAGTGACCTTTGACCTCTGACCTTGACCTTCATTTTGGTACGCAACACACCGTCTCCCCGTAGGGTATCCACTCACCAAAAATTAGAACTGTAGATAGAAAACTGTCCCAGATATAGACCGGACACGGGGGACGGACAGACGGACGGACGGTACGACGGACGGACGGACAGACGGACGGAAACTGCCATCACATAATACGTCCGCCTTTTGGCGGGCGTATAAAAATCGGCGGAGGAGACAGATTCACCTAATTACTTTCCTTCACCTCACCAGCTGCATACATGCTACATGAATATAGAAAGCCTCGCTATAATCCTTCTGGAGATATTGTTTTAACAAGACAGACGGACAGACGGAGCAGACAATACCCTTCAGCCAAACTTGAATAAGGGGTAAGAATCAATAGGCTTAGACTTTTTTGCCATCACAATCCACATCCAATCTGAACTGTTCTTACAGCATAAACACAACAATGTTACTGTATTTTCAGTCAGAGTGACCTTGACCTTTGACCTCAAAATGAATATTTAGGGTTCCTCTTTGACCCATGGATGGTTAAGGTATACCCAAAGTTTGGTGCCAATCCATGATATGAAACTGGAGATATCGCACCGACAAGCAAAACTTAACAGACGGATGGAAATCGTGATCACAATATATGACCTCGTCTATCAATTCAATTCAATTCAACTTTATTGCGATCTCTGCACTGGTGATATAGACCAAGGGGAGACAACTCCCAAAGAACAGGACTGGAAATCATGGGAGACAACTACCAAACAAGAACCTGTGGAGACAACTCCAACAACTAAAGGGAAGGACACAACCAACGGGTGAGAACACTATCAATGGGTGTATAAAAATGTCTAGTTGATTGGTTGTTTGAAGTTAAACGTCGAACCTAACCTTATTGGTCACACGGCTACGATGACCCAAACAAACATACCTTAGCAAAACCCTAACCCTAATAAAAACCTAACCAAAACTAATTTTTTTTTTGAAATTTGAATTTTGAAAATTAGGCTCTACAGACACTGGTGATCACAATGGATCGTCAGAGAGCCTAATTTGTTTGGCACTTTACCCTACCTCCTGTTAAAAATGTCTAGAATCGTGTGGTACATATAGTCTTATGTATGTCTTGAAAGCCCCTAGCATGTGTGTTCAGCCAGAAAAGATTGGCTAAAACAAGTCCTCGTAAATTAGAATGAAGAGGGATAACCTTAGGAATCATTTTCAGTTTTTTGATAGTGTTTCCAGTAACAGTTTGGCTGAGTCATACTGTGTAAATCTTTCCAATGTTGTTATGGTCGATTGCCCAATATGTGCATGCACTTCCATCAGACAACTCCTGCCATGTACATGTAAAATATTGCATTGAACAAAATCAAAAGAAATGCGAGAAATACAAGTTTAACCGGTACACAGCTTTTTATTTGCCCGGAATCTGATTAATGGTGTTTATATGCTAATATGGTTATCATGGTTAGAGGCAGGAAGTGGAAAATAAATTTTATTTAGACAGAACTTTAGAATGGCTGGCACAGGGATGAATGCCATTAATGGGGAATCCATTACACTGCTATTTGCATGCCAGGGTAATAAAAACTTCCCAAACAGTTACATATGGAAATTGGTCTGATCATCGCTGATGTTTCTAGTGCTACCTGGCGTAAACCAATTTAGCTCCGTACTCGGAGAACAACAATAGATCAAGGAAAAGCCAATAAAACTAATGAATTCGATGAATAAAAAATAAGCTGCATCAGACAATCCTCAAGAAAAAATGAAAGGACAGGCTATGAAATGGCAACATCACCATACAATTATGTGGTTTGATTGCATGCTTTGGTATGGGAATATGTTGAAAAACAGATCATCTGATCTGCTCACTTATGCAGTCACTATCCAAGCAAAGCATTCATGAAACTATGTCAACAACGGTTAAAGAGTGTATACATGATGTTTCCATTTCACAAGATCAGAATGTCACACTGGAATACAAGATGGGATTCAAGAATAACACCCACACACACCTTTGACTGCAGAAACCAGAACTTCATAGACACAAATTATGATTATGAGTCCAGTTATGATCATTCACAAAATATGAGAATCTAATTCGACCAAGAAAATAGGCCATGGTCAGCCATCTTCAATAAACTAAAAGATATTTATATACATAATTATAATTTTGCCCCAAACGAATAGGTCAGGGTGGGTCAACTTCTGCTTCTAGCCCATCACCAGTAGTATGAATTTAGAAAGCCTAACTATAACCCTTTAAACATATATTATTAACTAGAATTTGACCTTGATAAAATAGGTCAAGGTCAGTCGACTTGCGCAGGCTTCCAATCAATCACCAGCAGTTTGCAGAATGAATTTTCAGAGACTAGATAAAACTTCAAAGTTTTCACAATACTAGAATTTGACCCTGATAAAATAGATCAAGTTCCATCAAATTGGACCCATTCTAAGTTCTGACCCATCCTCAGCTATGTATATATACATTGTAGCCTGGCTACATGTATAATGCTTCAAGAGTTTCTGTGTTAACAAACAAGACTGAGAGAAACGACGGATGGGCCAAAGGTATTGTTTGTTTGGTCCATCCGTCAAAAAAAAAATTAGAAGAGGGAGTAAAAATCAATAGGTTTCTTATTCGCAATCCACATCTCTGAAATGTACTAATACCATAAACATACTAGTTTTCAATGACCTTGACCTTTTTATTTCAAAATAAATAGGGTTCCCAGCGTTTCATCTAGAAAATTTGAGTAGGGACCTGGTACTTATTTTTTTGTGAAAAACAAACTGAGTGCGGTGAACTACAACGACACTTACATGCTCAGATTTTTGCTATCGGAGCCATTGACTTTCATCTTATTAAAACAAAATAAAATACAATTTATGCAAATTTCGAGAAAAAAACCCCCCAAAAAACCCCTTGTGCTTTGAATTTCGGCCCCAAATCGCCCCTAGATGAAAGCCTAGTTCCTCTTTGCCCCATGATAGGTAAGCAATCCAGCACAGGAACCAAAGATATCGCATGAACACGAAAAGTTGACAGATGGACAAACAGATAGAACTGGCTATCAAGTTAAACATGCAGCTTCGCAAAAAGATCGAGCCCTCCAGGGTGGCACATCATTTGAGGTTGCACATCATTGGCAATGCACATCATTTAAAATAACAATACATTTATTAAGAAATTTGATTTCTATATTAGTGATGTTGAGGTTGGATTGAAGGAGGAACTATATTATATAACTTCCAATAAAGATTACATTTTTTCGAAAGTAAGCTTACACATCCCATTGCATAGATCTGATAAATACATGTACATGTATAGTTAGGAAGAATAGGTGTGCAATTTGGAGCATGTTCTTGGTGTAACTTTGTGTGATGATATGTGAACAAACTAATAAGCTAATAACAATGCGATAGTTGAAGTAAATCTATCATTTCCAGTATGCAATAGGACACCAGCACTGTGATGAATCCTCGCACGCATTTGTATGCAAAAAAAAAAGAATGAACAATGACAACTGTGTTCAATCATACTGTAATGCTCCATAATAATGTGCACTGGTAAAGACTGAGACATCACAAACTGATTCAAACTCAGTTTTAATTAATATAGTGAGTTAAATATGTGGACACAGATATGGTTGTGCAAAAGCTTTAGGGTCAACCAGAATTTGATAGCAAAATTTAAGGAAATGGAGTCTTTCATTTAAGGCGACACGAATTTAAAACAGGGGTTCGGTACAGCGGGATTCCCCCGCCGGTTATTTTGATATTGTACTTCTGAAATAAAATAATGTCACCAAACTATTAGTAAATACTATAAAGGAATATACTGTAGGTGATTTGGTATGTATGCCTGTAAATACAATGTACACTGCATCTCATGCCTAATAACAGGTTAATATCACATATAAGAGATATAAAATTAGAAATTGAAATATTGCGAATAGATGAGAGTTCGGGGGGTAGTTTAGGAGACATAGATCCTGTGGTCCCAGGGGTGGGGACATGCTCCCCAAGGGTAGTGGATGGGTTCAATATGTGTAGTCCGAGCGGACAGGCCTTAGGATCAAACTTTAACATTTACGTGGTCCTGAGGGAAAATTTTCGAAGTCCAAAACTTTAACATTTACTTGATCCTGCAGATAGACAGACAGATAGACAGAGAGATAGATAGACAGACGGACATCATTGTGGCACCTATACCGAGCTTTCTGCAGCTAAAGCTACGGGTTCGATAAAAATGACCCAGTAGCTCAGTTACATGGAGGGGCTATATACAATGCCCCATAACTCAGTTACATGGATAGGCTGTATAAAATGCCCCAGTAACTCTGCTACATTATAGCGTATACACCATATATGTCTGTATAAAATGCCCCAGAACACGGCTACATGGAGAGTCTATATAAAATGCTCCAGTAACATGTAACTAGACATTTTATCTAGAATCCCTCAGTAATACAGCTACAGTATGTATGTGTGTATAAAATGACCGGAAGTCATTTTCCCATTAGCTGGGCCGGTTGCTCGCCCCTAATTGGCTGAAATTTGCTCACCCTGAACTGGTCGGTATATTATGACGTGATGCTCAGGTATTCTCCAACATTTCAGGTTCAAATACTGGCATTTACCATACTTTCCTATAAGAATGATCCCACGATCAATGATCGGTTTAACTGATATCTAGACATTACGTATCCAGAAACTCGAAAACTACCAAATATCGTCACATGATTCAGCGCAAGTTTCGTAATGATAATCAATGAAGTAACCGCATTTTACCTGTCGGTACAAAAGGCAAATTCCTCAGGCCTTCAGGAGTTAACATGAACATGATGAAATACCCTAGTAACTCAAATGCCTCTGTAAACATATTACAAGACCTAAAATCTACATATGCCCCACTAATACATTTGATGAGGAGACCGTCTGTATAAAATGCCCAGGTAATTCAGTTAAATGAAGAGGCTGTATAAAATGCCCCAGTAACTCATTTACGTGGAGAGACTATATAAAATGCCCCAGTAACTGAACTCCGTTACATGGAGAGGCTATATAAAATGCCCCAGTAACTCAGTTACATGAAGAGGCTTTACATGGAGAGGCTATATAAAATGCCCCAGTAACTCTGGTACATGGAGAGGTTATATAAAATGCCCCAGTAACTCAGCTACTACATGAAACGCCCCACTAGCACATTCCATGAGGAGACCTAATCTATATAAAATGCCCCAGTAGCTCAGTTACATGGAGGGGCTATATACAATGCCTCATAACTCAGTTACATGGATAGGCTGTATAAAATGCCCCAGAACACAGCTACATGGAGAGTCTATATAAAATGCTTCAGTAACAAGTAACTAGACATTTTATCTAGAATCCCTCAGTAACACAGCTACAGTATATAAAATATATTTTACACAGTATGTGTGTTTAAAATGACCGGAAGTCATTTCCCCATTAGCTGGGCCGGTTGCTCGCCCCTAATTGGCTGAAATTTGCTCACCCTGAACTGGTCGGTATATTATGACGTGATGCTCAGGTATTCTCCAACATTTCAGGTTCAAATACTGGCATTTACCATACTTTCCTATAAGATTAATCCCACGATCAATGATCGGTTAGCTGATATTTAGACATTACGTATCCAGAAACTCGAAAACTACCAAATATCGCCACATGATTCAGCGCAAGTTTCGTAATGATAATCAATGAACTAACCGCATTTTACCTGTCAGTACAAAAAGCAAATTCCTCAAAACTGGAAATACAGTCCACCTAATATTTTTTGATGGTTTCTATATCTTTTTCGATGCGCTAATCACGAAACAGGATGATGCCATCTTGGCATCCTTGGGGAAATCGAAATATCCAAGATGGCCGCCATGAGGCAATTTCTGGTTATTATGTCATGCTGAATTGTCGTATGGATAATCTCAATCACTGATTGTGATATATTTGACTATAAATTTGGGATAAATTCAATCGGTACATACGTCACACAACAATTTGACGAAAACAAACAAGAATAATGGGAAAAATTATTCAAGATGGCTTCCGTTGACTCTTTAAAATATGCCCGTTACCTCAATCACCCATGGCTTTCAAAAAGCTGATACATATGACATATTTCCCAATGTCCGTAGAGAATAGGGTACATCAGGGTGCGGGTGCACCACAGGTGTGTGTGCATGCGTACGATGACGTCATTTTCGAGCTCCGAGAGCTCCGAGCTCAGACTCCAAGAGCTCCGAGCTTCGAGATTGAGAGGTACCCAACGTTCGACTTAACGCAAGAGCTCCGAGCTCCAACAGCTCCGAAAGCTCCAAGCTCTCAACCCATTCATGCATACATCCAAATGCGCCATAACAGGAAAACAGGGATGGCCATCTATGAGCGGTATAGCCTGCTGTCGCTTGAAATGAAAGGTGATCCCACGCACAGGTCCATCATGAAAACCAAGCTCTTGGGTGAACTTAACGCTCCAGCATAAAGCGTCACTTGGGAGAGGATATGGGGTTACCGCCCACCAAGGCCCTGGAAAATAAGCAGAATGCATAAATAACTGTTTCAGAACATGCTGCCTCAACGGTATCCTGGACTGCTCGACGACGCTTAGGCCAACATGAACATGTGGCCAAGAGCGACCCTGACCGAAGATTAAACTTTCTCAAACGACGGCTTCTGATTGGACAAGAGCTTACGAGAATTGTAAACATACCCAACGCGGCTATGATGTGCTGATGGGGATAGTAAAATGATTTACCTGTCATACTTGTTGTTGTTGTTCTCTCATCTGTCTACACCATGGTGTCTATACGTTATGCTAGAGCATTGAGTTCACCCAAGAGCCCTTTTCCCACAATTTCCGACCTGCGCATGTGTGACATCGTCCATAAAGCACGTCCCTGTGAACCCCACACCCCCATTCCTACTGTTGCAGAGCCATGACAGAGAGCCATTCCTATGCGACTCGCATCGTGGTTAATTCACTCACGGGTTACCGAGCAGCGGTTCGGTCCATGTTTGGAGATGGCGACGACAACGAGCGGCGATGCCAGATCCTGGAAGTGTTGACAGAAGCGGTCATCGACAGGGTCGACTTGATGGAGAGGTGTGCTATCACCCTTCACTACTAGACTATGACAGCCATTCTTGATGCCCGGGCTATGGACCACGAGCGCTCACACTGGAACCAGCGACCGCTCGTTGGCCTCACAATGGTCTTTGTCCTATTGACCCTGATGCTGTAGCAATGGCAGTCCTGTCTTAAAGCGACAGAAAAGAACGGCTCTTTTCAGAGCCGCCGTGTCTTTCAAAAGAGAGACGGGTGAATAAGTTCAATGTACTACACACAGTATACACACACACGCACACACACATACACGCGCATTCACAATGAACGCTCCGCCATGACTTTCACCAACATGAGGCACCAGCGATGCTACAACTCCTCAGCCCCTTAACAGTCTAGACCAAGATGTTTTTATGGGTGTAGATAAATAGCAGTGAGTTATGGCATGCGAAAAGCAAACCCACGCCACAACTCAGACAGATGAATGGATGGATACACTGACACACGGACGGGCAGACAGTCGGAATCCAGTATACCCTTAACTATGTACAGGGGTATAAAAAGTGACAAGGTATCCACATATCTACAGGGGGGGGGGGGGAACATGTACAGTTGTGATGTTATTGCCCTGGCCTGAAACTAAGTGTCGGACGGGTCTTTTGTCCATTTGCCCTCTGTTTATCTGTTGCCCCATATCCTGTCAAGCAGTTGATGTTAACGTGAAACAACATGGGCGGCGGAACCGTCCCGACCATCCGGGGCAATAATTCCAGGACCGCTGAGTATCGTCTACTAGAGTCGGAACTATCTATACCTACAACTTTTCAGAGCAAATTGAACAATAATTCGTACCGTATGTATTGTAACTTACATACATTTATTTGGGCCTAACAGGGCCATCGACTGTACACTTACTAAATGTGCAGATGGCGCTACTGACCTGTAATATTTAACCGTCAGCATTATTATTAAAATGTGCAGATGGCGCTGCTGACCTGTAATATTTAGCCGTCAGCAGTGGCATCTGTACATATGAAGTGTACAGTCGAATAAATCTATTGGCCAATAATCATCAATTAAGCCCGGCGCACACGAGCGCATGAGATCGCAAGCAACAGGATATTTGAACGAGTGCGACTGAATATCTCGAAAATTGCCCCGTGTGCGGAAAGTGGAAACAGGAGATTTTGTTGCAAGCAACAGGATCCAAAGTTTCAGCGTGTTTAATATTTCGGCGACAGAATCCCCGGATAAATTTGCGCCGGCGACAGAAGTTGCTCGTGTGCGGTGAACGGGAAACTTTGTATCTTGTTGCCGCAAACTTCAGCCAATAAAAAGCGAGGTGGATAGCATGTTATGACAGCTCATGCAGAGTTGCAACACTGTCGCCTCGTGTGCGGGCAAAGCAGAACAAGGATCCAAAATCGCCGGCGTCCAAATATCTTGTTGCTTGCGATTTCATGCGCTCGTGTGCGCCGGGCTTTAGTCTTGGAATCTCGTCGATACATTGTGAGCGTTATCTTCTCACCAGCGTTTACGAGCGCTTTCCCAGACGTGTTTCGTGGAAAGTTGTATACCTCTGTTCAGTCTGATCTTTTTCTTCTGTCTTCAGTCTGACAATGTCAATTCTGAAATATTATTCTCGAGAATTTCGTCAACCATCTGTCGGCGGTGATGAGGGGAATCTTTTAGTGGAACCTGATTTTCAGTGATAAATAGTCTTTGTAAATGTTTTATTTGAACCCACATTTTCAACATTTTTTTTTTTTAATGGTTGAATTTATTATCCGCATATTTATAATATACATATATACAAATATATATAGTTCGTCTGACCAGCATGAGGTATTAATTACAGTTAGTATGTCGATTTCTATTATTAATCACTTACATTTATTCGAGCTTACCCATGTCACCAGTCAATTCATGTAACAGTATGTACATAAATTCATCAAATAAATTATTGCAATAAATAATACTGAAAGTCGTAGAAACGACGATACCGGTTTAGAAGAAAATATTAATGTAGTAACCCCAGCATATACTACTAGTTTCGTGGTTTTTTCAATATTTACACACATATATGTATAAAGTATAAGCAAACATACTAAAGAAACACACCAAAAAAACAAAAAACCTTAAAAACCAGGACACACGTAAAAAAAACAATAATAAAAAAAATATTGAAAAACGAGAAAAAAAAGAAAAAAAGAAAAAAAGAAAAAGAAAGAAAACTTGGGTTTCAAGACTAGAATAAATATGTTATTTCTTAAGCACGTAATACCATATCAGTTTCTTTTACTTCCAAGTATCTGCTGGGACATCATGGTCTAATCAAAATGTAATTTGAACATTTCCCATTTCAAACATGGTGAAAGGTCTAGTTTTGATTCATAATTTTCAAGGGTGTAGTGATTACGAAATATATGTTTGAGGGTTGGAAAATTTAGCTGTCTGTCCAGAAACTTATTTTTATAGATATACATTTTTGTTAATATCATTAGCGTGTTCAGGCCACATATATTTTTTCACCATTTCTTTTCAACATTTTATCGAGCACTGATATGGTATTTTATGTGCCGAAAATAGCTCAGAATGCATCTCCTGCAATCTAGGACCCCGGAGCTTCCGGGGCCTAGGCGGCCCCTGGAACCTCACCTAATTGTGCTGTAATCGTTGGTCGAGGCAATCTGAAATTGCTTCCGCCGCCTCTGAACAAACAATTATTATTAAAAAATATTCACAATATTATTCACAATTCAAACCCTGTTTTAAATATTTAAAAAAAAAAATATATAATTTTTTTAAATGTTACGCATGGCCCATGGGATGAAAGAAATAACTACAACCGGCTAGAGTTACTGAGCTGTATCACGATGGGATGGGATTTCCGGCTAAATGTCGGAGCCAGTTCATCTCAGAGAAGTGAAATTCCTCACAGTATCTCTATGTAATTTGTGCATTTTTATTCTGAAATTCGAAGGAAATCTATTCAGAATCAAAACAAACCTCCAATACCTCACATGTTATTTTCATAGTGCCTAGTCACAATGTTACAACATTGCAAGCCCAACGTCATTGTGCTTTGAAAAAAAAAAAAAACCCACGTGAGGTATTGGAGATTTTCTTTGATCCTGAACAGATTTCCTTCAAATTTCAGAATAAAAATGCACAAATTACATATGGATACTGTGGAGAATTTCACTTCTCTAAGAAAAACTGGCTCCGATAGCCGAAAATCACATCCCATCATAATATGAGATAGAAACTCCGCTGACGAATCTCCGTTGGTAATGCATTAGCGTCAGTGCAACAACAACAACAACGACGACGATGATGTTTGCGTTGATTTATTGGGTTGGCCATACCTTTCGCTATCTGCCATGAAGTATATTTTAGAGGACTTGTTATGCGAGACACCGCTTGTACTGGCCGAAGACCACAGTTCATTTTACAACTGAAAACTCAACTCCATCATCGGATGTGTTGGCAGGAAGCACAAACACATGGGCACTACTTTCGTTTTTGACTACTTTCGTTTTTGACAGAATCTCACAGGTTCCTACAATTCTGTTACAAGACAAAGTACAAGTTGCCGTTTTCCGATAAAACAGGCGTTTATTATCGTTCAAATCCATTCTGAGAACTTTTAGACGAAATAACAAGTCGATTTTCACAGTTTTAAAGTCGGACTATTTTTTTCTCATCAGCGTAGGGATACGACAATTAGTCTGGCAATACCGTACTACTGAATATGCAGAGGAATATAGACTTCTAGACCAAACCAATGACCAGTCATTCACTACACTGAACCAATGTCTGAAATACAACTTTACTATGGAGCTCTTGATTGGCTACAAGCTAGTAAGAGTATGTAAATCAGTATAAAAGTAGGGCTAATGTATGCATACTTGTAGATCCGTTTTTAGGAGACTGGAAAATGGTAGAAAACTAAAAAAATCGTAAAAAAATAATTAACGACCGGTTAGACCTGAAAGTCTCAAAGTAAAAAATAAAAGGATCATAACCTGTAAGTTTAATGAACTTCCTAGAAATAGTTATCGAGATACGACTCGGACAGACGGACAGACACATCCCCAGGGCCACAACAATACTCCTGAGCCCGTAGGGCTGAGGAGTAAAAACCATACCATTCGTCATCCAGGACTGATGAGGGACACTTGTTAATCCCTATATGTGCAGACACTACCACCACCACCGGGCATTGGGCACGCGTTGCTGGCCATTTGAACACGGATGGTCCTTCTCCACCACAAACACCTACCTTCACACCCCACAGAATGGCCGCTTTCGCTACCACTCTCACTGATGACGTCATCAATGACATCACAGATGACGTGAACATCTCTCGATTCGTGGTCTACACCACGAGAGCTTCAAGCTGACAGCCCACACGGCCTATTAGGACCACGGATGGTCCCACAATCACACAACAGACCCCCCACGAACCCAAAAATGCCTGCTTTCTATAGTACGGCCAGACATATAAGGGAAGTGGGAAGAGGTGCCGACATACTGACAGCCACATGGCTTCACAGTATAGTCTTCTAGTTAACCTATTCTAAAGCACATACCAAGAATCTAACGATTCGTGATATGTGTTGTATCTCAGGTACGCTTTTATTGTGGCATGTGGCAACTTCGATGACATGACCACACGACCTCTAGCACCGACATAAGCGATACATAGATACAAATCTAGAGAGCTTTGATGGAAATGCTCTGACAACTCGTATATTGGTAATTGGTGAGCTGTGGCGCTGTGACAACTCATACACTGGGGATTGGTGAGCTGTATCGTCATCAGCGAGCATCACGATGACACCTCCTATGGCCCAATTGGTCCACTATTGGTCTGTCGCGATCCCAAAACGTCTATTCAAATAACCTTTTTTCTGCGCATGAGCAAAATGATGTCAGTTTCACCTTACAACCCGTCCAGTAGAATGCTTCCCCACGAATGCTTCAAACTGATACCTCCTACGTCCCAATCAGACCACTATTGGTCCACCTCGACCCAAAAACGTCCATCCCAGTGCCCATTTTCCCAGTATTTCCTGTCTGCGCATGCGCAGAATGTTGAAAACGCACAACACATCAGCCCTGTAGGACGCTCCTCCACTAGAGCTTCACGATGACACCTCCCACAGCCCAGTACGCCCATTATAGGTCCGTCTTGACCCTAAAACTTCCATTAAAATACCCTTTTTCTACTGCGCGTGCGCAGAATGACGTCAGTTCCAGCTCACTACTGTTGAGATAAGCTGGAGGTAGTATTATAAGTGATATTAAGTACTAATCAATCTATACACCAATTCTTGAGCACTCGTAGACCAAAACTATATAGCTCAATTCCATATAGCGGTCAATCTAAGCGAGATACAGCGGTCATGTTGAATATGCTGGCGGCCATCTTGGATATTTTGATTTTCCCAAGGATGCCAGGCTGGCATCATCCGGATTCTGAATCTGCACACATAGGAGATATATAATCCATCAAAAAACGTTAGGTGGCATCCGGATTCTGAATCTGCACACATAGGAGATATATAATCCATCAAAAAACGTTTCCACGTCAAGGCTCAAACTCGGGTTTGGCTCCCGGACTGTCAGGCCTTCAGGAGTTAACATGAACATGATGAAATACCCTAGTAACTCAAATGCCCCTGTAAACATATTACAAGACCTAAAATCTACATATGCCCCACTAATACATTTGATGAGGAGACCGTCTATATAAAATGCCCAGGTAATTCAGTTAAATGAAGAGGCTGTATAAAATGCCCCAGTAACTCATTTACGTGGAGAGGCTATATAAAATGCCCCAGTAACTGAACTCCGTTACATGGAGAGGCTATATAAAATGCCCAAGTAACTCAGTTACATGAAGAGGCTATACATGGAGAAGCTATATAAAATGCCCCAGTATCTGTTATATGGAGAGGCTATATAAAATGCCCCAGTAACTCTGGTACATGGAGAGGTTATATAAAATGCCCCAGTAACTCAGCTACTACATGAAACGCCCCACTAGCACATTACATGAGGAGACTTAATCTATATAAAATGCCCCGTAGCTCAGTTACATGGAGGGGTTATATACAATGCCCCATAACTCAGTTACATGAATAGGCTGTATAAAATACCCCAGTAACTCTGCTACATTATAGCGTATACACCATATATGTCTGTATAAAATGCCCCAGAACACGGCTACATGGAGAGTCTATATAAAATGCTCCAGTAACATG
>JAVTVY010046750.1:0-24228 GCA_036873755.1 Hanleya hanleyi
CCAAGGTGGTCAATGGGGCTGGCACCAGAATCATCCAAGCTGCAACGGTGGGCCCGACGAATCTCTGGCTGCACTCGATGTTTCAACAGGTGGATATTTTTTCTCAGCGACAAACTCATCAGTGACTCGACCAACACGTACCCCTATCGAGCCTACATCGAGACACTGTTGTCGTATGGCCGAGAGGCTAAAAAATCTCAGCTGACAACCGCTTTATTCTACAGGGACACGGCCGAGCACATGGACACGGCGGACAATGGGGGATATAACAAGCGGAAGGCTTTCACTGCGAACAGTGCCTCGGTGGATATGATGGGTCGACTGCATGCAGACATGTTCATGCAAGACCGGTACCTCTTGAACAAGATCCCCATCAAAATCCGACTGAGACGGGCGCCTCCGACCTTCGCCTTGATGGCCACTAACGTAGAGGGGCATGTAGCGGACTATAAGATTGTCATCCAAGACGCAGTCCTGTATGTCCGAAAAGTGAAACCGAATCCAGCCGTTCAATTAGGACACATGAAAGCCTTGGAAACAAAACCAGCCCAGTACCCTATCCGACGTGTGCAAACCAAAGTGTTCTCTGTGCCTGCTGGAAATATGGGCGCCAACAAAGAAAACCTGTTCCTGGGGGAACTACCCAAGCAATTGATCCTGGCCTGTGTAGAAAATACCAGTTTCAGCGGAGCCTACCCAGAGAATCCGTTTGACTTTCAACATTTCGGCATCAATTTTGTGGCCCTGCATGTGGATGGACAACAGGTGCCAGCCACGGCCTTAACCCCGAACTTTGGGCGGAGGAATTTCATTCGAGCCTATCAGAGCCTGTTTACAGCCACCGGTCAAATAAACCAGGACGAAGGGAATGTGATCAGTCGGGAGGACTACGGGAACGGATACACGTTGTTCTGTTTCGATCTGACCCCCACCTTAGAGAACGACCATCAGCTGGCCCTGGCCAAGCAAGGCAACTTACGGTTGGAAATCCACTTTGCACGAGCCCTGGCGACCACCGTCAATGTGATCTTCTACGCCGAGTTTGACAACATCATTCAAGTGGACAAGGGGCGCAACGTCCTGTGTGACTTCTCCACCTAAAATGGATACAGACCAGATAACCACCGTGCTGGAGAATGACCCAGAGACACGTAGGGTCTTTCAAGGGGTGTTCGCCCGAGATGTATTTCCATTAGACCGTATGTATCCGGCTGCTTACGTTCTCAACACGGACCCGATGGATCGACCCGGTGAACACTGGGTGGCCGTGTACTTGACAGAAGAGCAGGGCGAATACTTTGACCCGTACGGCCTGCCACCCCTCCATCCCGATTTAACAGACTTCATGGATCAAGGCACAGAGACGTGGTGTTGGAACAGTCAAAGGTTGCAAAGCCTGACCAGTGGCGTGTGCGGACAATATTGCTTGTTTTACCTGTACCATCGATGCCGGGAAGACCCTTATCTACCATCGTACAGATGTTTGACGAGTACCCCCAGGCCGAGGACCGCGATGTACTCGTCTATGACTGGGCCGCCCATCATTTCAATGTACAAGCCCCGTTCTGGGCTTGAATTATTTCAATGTACATACGCCCGCTGTTCTGGGCTTCAGTTAATGACAAGCCCCTTGTTCTGGGCTTCAGTTAATGACAAGCCCCTTGTTCTGGGCTTCAGTTAATGACAAGCCCCTTGTTCTGGGCTTCAGTTAATGACAAGCCCCTTGTTCTGGGCTTGAGTTTTCACGTGGTTGTTCTCACGTTCTTGTTGTTCAATGAATAAAAAAATGAGATCTCACCAAAAAACCCTGTCTTGTGTGTTTTATTCCTGATGCATTAATGCCCAATGCGGAGATTCAGTCAAACTGAAATCAGTGGTGTAGGATAGGACCAAAATGTAACCCATCAAGTTTAGAATGCAAGAGCACTATAGTAAAAAAATAGAGAGCCAATGAAATCAGCCTACAGACCAAGTACGTGTTTTTGGTCTACGTTTGGAGCGGGCATTTCATTGAGGTACGTGTATACGGTGAGTGAAAAGACTCGTCCAACACGTATAGATTATGACTATCAGTGCTAGGTAACCCATCAAGGTTAGAATGCAAGAGCACTATAGTAAAAATAGAGAGCCAATGAAATCAGCCTACAGACCAAGTACGGGTTTTTTGGTCTAGGTTTGGAGCGGGCATTTCATTGAGGTACGTGTATACGGTGAGTGAAGAGACTCGTCCAACACGTATAGATTATGACTATAAGTTCTATTAGCCAATCAGTGGCCTAGAATGGAGCCAAAGGTAACCCATCCATGTCCAGAAAAACATTACCCGGGTGTACAAGAACCCAGATGTGGGCGCGGACGTCAGCGAAAGCACACCGTGAATACCCCAATTCGATTGGCTGATTGTTCGATCGCTGATTGGTTCTTTTTCTCGACCGCTGATTGGCTCTTTTTCTCGACCGCTGATTGGTCCACATGGAACTGCCCATCTTTCCCAGGTTCATCTAGAATCCCCCTTTTTTTTGTGCTCAAGCTGACTATAGCGATACCGCAACATTGTCTCATTGGACATTGGACCGTCTGACCTGGAGGTGACCCTTTGACCTTTTGACCCGCGTCCGCGCGCGCGCGCGCACTGCCGGGGATGACGCGGGATGACGCGCGCGCGCGCTGCGGAGCGCTGGGGCGGGAAAACACCCCGGCGGTTGAACATTGCAACTCTTGTATGTTTGGAGGTAGTGTTTAGTGAAAACCCGGAAGTGACGTGACAACCCACGTCACCTGCGTATATACTCCTGTAAAATAGAGCCGATTTTATTTCTTTGGAAGGGACAAGGTGAATTGCGCTTTTTATACTGCTAAACTGTGATGTAGATTACATCTTACATAGGCCTTAAGGCCGTGATATGCATATGAAGTATTCTGGGGCATGGTCAATACTTTCCAATTTTCCCTTCGTCTACAACTCGCCGATTTTTTTGATTTTTTGATTATTTATTTATTTATTTATTTATTTATTTATTTCCTCGAGAGCTTTAAAATAAGACCTCACTCTACCCCATTGGGCCACTAGTGCTCCAACATGTCCACCCCGTATGGATTGATACATACTAATATCCCAGTATATGAGTGTATATGGGTCTATATGGATCTATATACATGCCTACGCGGTACTTTCAAATTTTTTTCCATCGTATTCTACATGATCAACCTCATAGCTCATAGTAAAAGCCATAAAAAAACCCGATCACCCCTATACCCATTCAGGCTAAATGTAGCGGACATGATCTTCGAATTGGTCTAGTCCGAGTTGTCTCCCTTGCACCAAAGCGTATAGATGGCGCTGTGGTTTGAACGACTTTATTATCCGGGGAAATTTTGGTGTTCAGTAGCCATTTTGTGTTTTCTGAGCGGGAGAACATTCTCTGTTGCAGTGTATAACGGAACTTTGTTCCATTTCGGTATCCGATGAGATGAATAATGTGATCTGCATCATGCATCGCCTGCATGTCACACGTAGACTGAAATCGAGGGAGTGTGCTGTGTTCCAGCGGACGCATCAATTTGTGTGATATCCGACAGGAAACGTGAAAATTGATATTCTTTCACAGATTTCGAAGTGTGTAGGCCTACAGTTCTGGTGAGAATGAACGCAGCCTTTATGATCAGCGATTGAACGATAATGTAGGCCACCGAACAGGTTTTGTGGAATCAACATTCTGTAACGACTGGAGGGATTTTATCGGACATGTGCAGTACGGAACGCTTATCGTGGCAGTCCGTATAATTTGTCAATTTTTGTGTTTGGCACCACAACAGTGAAAGCTGATGGATGAAATTCTACTCCACGGGAACGGTAACGAATGAATGGAATATCTTACCAAACTCTCAGGTAGGATGTGGGTTTCAGGAGTTCACCGGGTGTGACAATTTCTTTATAATGATTTGTGATAAAAGCGGGTAAAACCTAATGTCAAAATCTCCTTGAAGGTCACGGAGATGTCGATTTGTTGCTGATCAGCTGATTTCCAGGACAGACAGACATTATTTCGGCTCTTTTCTCTTCGAAATTCTTGTAATTTGCTCAATACAAATAAATATTTAAATTGACTCTGAGTTTTCTGTTGGCATTATTTCAGCAATATTATGCACTAAAATCTGATGATTCGAAATAAAACTAGGAAATTTTAATGCTTGGGCGATGGTAACACAGCACTATACAGTGGGCCTTCTTTGTCTTTATCTTGTGGTTTCAACAACGACTGTCATTTTTCAATACCTGTCAACGGACCTCGATTTTTATTGCAAATTGCAGTCAGGCAATTCAATGTATTGTATAAAAATTTTTTAACCGTCTAACGCTACACACTACCGCTATTTATTAATTTTTATTGAATTTAAACCCATAAAAATCGTGTACGGGAGTCTGAAACACCAGATATATGGGAAATAAATTAATTTTCCTGACTAAAAAAACGTGTATAGACTCTGGGTGACAGTCGTCTAATAATTCCATGAAAATTGTGACGGGTTTTATCGAAAAAATCATAAGAAATTTAATGATTTGGGACAAGGGGTACATACACAGCACAGTAGGATTCTTGCACTGCCTGACACCGGTGAGTGGGTGGGTTCAAAATGGCGTCTGTGGATTGGCCGCCATTTTGAACCCACCCACTCACTATACAGTGGGTCAGCCTATATCTTGCACTCACTGACGCCGGTGAGTGGGTGGGTTAAAAATGGAGGACTGTGTATCACGGCCATTTTGTACTCACCTCCCCACTAGACTATAAAAAGCCTATAATTTTGATATGTATTCACCAATACACCATCATGAGTTTTCGAAGACGACGTGCCCCTCTGTTTACACATCATCCGACTCGAGACCCGAGAATTGCTCAGACAGAAGAACACAGAGAAATCGTTGCCCATGAAGAAGAAGATGGAAGGCAATTGACGATCATCTCCAGTTTTCAACGAGTACTTGAAGATGAATCCACGTTAATCAACAGTACCGAAGAACTCGCACAACAATTGCGGGAAGAAGTGAGAACAGAAGAAAGTAGCCGGCTGCGAAGACTGAGTGAACAACAGGACCAAGACATACACAGAATGGAAGAAAACGATAGTGATGTGACGGAAAGTGGAGAACAAGACGAGCTGCCCTGGCTAAATTCTAGTAGACCTCCCACAACAACCACGATGACACCGCCTGTCTACACTGAAAGTATAAGGACTGAACACCCTACAGCCGGACCTCCTACCATTGCCGAAACTCCCACAATTTCAGCGGCAGAAACACCACAACCCTGTCGCCACCAAGTCGAGATAATCCAACTCAATGAACAGATTATGGTCATGCAGAGAGGGCTGGATGGGATGGAGACGACCTTGAATGGAATGGAAGCGCAAATTACCATACTCAAGAAAGAACGCCGTGTCGAAGAAAAAAAAACACGATGCAGTATCTGTGCGGAGGAAGAAAGTTGGTATGCCGTGTTACCTTGTGGACATCTTTGCCTATGCAAGGATTGCTGGGTAACCCTGACGTGTCAAGGTGCGATGTGTCGATGCATTGATGCCGGCGAGTGCCATTTGAAAATAAAATGTCCGATATGCAGAAAACATATAGGAGGCGTGAAGAGAATATTCCGCGCCTAAAGTGTGTCGTATCACGCTATCAACGGCCCTTTTCAGGGCCAACCCATCTTTCCGGAAGAGAAAACTTCTTTCCTAAGCACACCAACTAACATCAGAATGCCCCTCATCCTTTTTCCCCAAAAAAAATTTTTTTCAAAAAAAATTTTTTGAAAACAAAAATCTTCATACGTCAAGTCAACAAAATTTTATTTTCAGGTAGAGGGTCGAGTGAGGTATGATATTGAAGCTGACGTGAAATGCTTCACAATGATACTTCACTCGACCCGATTGGACCATTAGGGACGCCTCTAACCTCAAAAAAAGATTATTTTGAAAATAAATATCAACATCCGGTGAATGAAGATTTTTTATTTTAGAGGTAGTGGGTCGAGTGAGCTATCTAATGGAAGCTGACGTGAAATGCTTCACAATGATACCTCACTCGACCCGATTGCACCACTAGGGGCTGCCCTAACTCCAATAAAGGCTATTTTGAATTTTCTGCGCATGCGCGAAGTCCAAAGGCTATGAAAATAGCCTTTTTTGGGGGTTAGAGGCGTCCCTAATGAACCAATCGGGTCGAGTGAGGTATTAAATTGAAGGTGACGTGAAGGAGCATCTGATAGACTGGGTATGGGCTTGAATTAGGGTAATTGTGCGCATGCGCGAAGATGATATCAAAAATATGAATCTTCAAAAATAGCCTTTTTGGAGTTAGAGGCGTCCCTAATGGACCAATCGGGTCGAGTGAGGTATCAAATTGAAGGTAACGTGAAGGAGCATCTGATGAACTGGTGTAGGTTGAACTATAAGCATTCTGCGCATGCGCAATCTTCAAAATAGCCGTTTTTGGAGTTAGGGCAGCCCCTAGTGGGCCAATCGGGTCGAGTGAGGTATCAATGTGAAGCATTTCACGTCAGCTTCCATTTAATACTTCACTCGACGCACTACCTCTAAAATAAAAAAAAAAAAAAATCTTCGTACACCCGATGTTGACATTTATCTGCAAAATAGCCTTTTTGGAGCTAGGAGAGCCCCTAGTGGCCCGATCGAGCCGAGTGAGGTATCAATGTGAAGGTGAGATGAAGGGCCATCTGATGGACTGGTGTGGGTTGAACTATCAGCATTCTGCGCATGCGCAAGAATGGAAATAGACGTTTTTGGAGCTATTTGACTATTAAAAAAAGGAAAAAAATGAACACTAAGCAAAAGTAAAAGGTTCACAGCCCATACAATACAGGCAAGCTGACTGGATGACTGGCTGGCTGACTGGCTGGCTGGCTAGAGGTGAAGCAGACTAGAGGTGAAACAGGCAGGCTGGCTGGTCAGGTCAGGTAAGTCAGAGTGCTCGACAAAGTAGTGCAATTGAATACACCCCTTGCCCCAAAAATCGACTGCTTTTATACGTTTTCCCCGTGAGTGGGTGGGTTCAAAATGGCGGACCCAGAAAGTCCGCCATTTTAAACCCACCCACTCACTTCCCAGGTCAAATCAGTGCAACCGAGTGAGTGGGTGGGTTCAAAATGGCGGACTTTCAACGTCCCAGAGAAAATAAACGGCCACCATTTTGAACCCACCCACTCAATCACCCCCGTGAGTGGGTGGGTTCAAAATGGCGGACCCTTATTTTACACACACAACACCAAAAACCACCATTTTAAACCCACCCACTCACATCCCAGGTCAAATCAGTGCACCCGAGTGAGTGGGTGGGTTCAAAATGGCGGACGTCAAACGTCCGCCATTTTAAACCCACCCACTCACATAGCACTCAATCACCCCCGTGAGTGGGTGGGTTCAAAATGGCGGACCCAGAAAGTCCGCCATTTTAAACCCACCCACTCACATCCCAGGTCAATCAGTGCAACCGAGTGAGTGGGTGGGTTCAAAATGGCGGACGTCAAACGTCCGCCATTTTAAACCCACCCACTCACATTAAAAAAAAATTAACTCACGTATGCGAACCCCCCCTATGGCAACCCAAAAATTCACTTCGCGCATGCGCAGTGAGACGCTACCCCTCCGTTTTACTCTTTATATACTACTAGGGTAGATGAGTCTATCGGTAATTTTGTTTCCGTCGTGCTTCGCTGTGACTTTTGCTTTAAGGAGGGTACATGACGCTATCAATAAGTTTGTTTCCGTCGTGCTTTGCAGTGGCTGTTGTTTAAAGAGGATACATGAAATTATCAATAATTTTATTATCCTGGTGTTTTTCAGTGGCTGGCGCATTGAGCAGGGCAGATGAAGCAATCAGTAAGATTTCTCAGGACAAAGAGTTTACAGAGAAGCATGGAATCATGTCCATCAATTCGACCAACTGGGCGAGGATTATGGTACAGATGGTCCACTACTTTTATGCATACTTACAGGTAAACGAGACTATTTCACCCAAAGGTTATTTCCGTTCGAAATAACATAAATTATAATATTAATTTGTCATTTTGCTTCTTTAAACAGTTTAGCACGGGTGATGGAAGGGTGACTTGATATTTCATTTTACAACTGTTCATGTTCAAAAACATCACCTTAGTCCACGTTGTGATAAATCATTTGTATTCCTGCTTCAGTGTCGAGGTATGTCGCAGAGCACGCACATTATGATGATTTATTGAATAAATATTCTATAAAAATAAAGAAATAAAACACTACCATTATGTAGTATACAATGGATAAATATTCCTATACCCCCAGATAGTATAATGTACCAATGGGCGGGAATAGAATACAGAATACAGCGTTAGCTTTACTACACACAAACGATATCATTCATGGGATTTTTCTTTGTTTATAGAGTTGCTTGAATTTCTCATTAATAATATCTATGTGAAATTTGGCAACACAATAAATCAACACACATAGGTATTCCAATGGGTACTAATTGTGCACCCATGTTGGCTGACCTATAGCTGTTCTCTTATGAATATGACCACATGCAGGCGATTTCAAAAACCAATCAATTCAAAGCCCGTTCCTTCTCTTTCACCAAACGCTATGTAGACAATCTTCTCGCTGTCGATAATCGCTATTTAAATGTCGCAGTGAAGGATATATATCCACCTTCGCTGGATTTAAAGGAAACTAAAGATAGCCCTAACGGCACGTCATATTTAGACCTATATCTCTATACAAATGAAGCGACCTTATGACAAAAGAGACGATTACAATTTCGACATCGTAAACTATCCCATTTTGGACAGCAATATTTCAGTGGAACCTGCTTATAGCGTTAACATATCTCACCTGGTAGTATTTGCTAGAACCTGTGTTAAATGTGACGAGTTTATTCAGCGTCACAAAACATTATTGCAGAAACTTATAAAACAGGGCTATATCACCAAGCGTCTCCACTCAAATGTTCTCGAATTTGGCGATACATATCGCATGTTGATAGCAAAATACATGCGTAGCGTGCAAGATCTATGACGTTACGTTTCGTAATGCGCATATTCTTTAATGAACGACGGCTGAATAATGAATGACGGACCAGACGCTTGTAACACTATATAAAACACACCCACCTCGCTTAGATTGATACGCTACGAATCCTCACAATATATTATTTCGCTATGCATCGAAGATTTTATGAAATTCGTTATACCTATATTCAGAGCGATTTGTGTTGGTCTTTAAATAACATGCAGAGAAGATGGTACTGGTCGTTCCCACATCAGGATGTTGTTATATCGTATAATGGCCATTATATTTCCCATGCCTGTTTAGACCGTGATATAGCATCGTACTCCATATGGCTACTACACATAGCTACCGCAGTTTGGATAAATTGCATTAAATTTGAGTAAAGGTGCTTAGGGTATATGACATTGAAGTGGGATTGTCATTCCCACATCGGGCGGTGACTATATTGCTCTATTTTAATTCTAATCTGCAGGCTTGTCCAGACTGTGACAAAGAAGTGGAGATTGTCGTTCCTACAGGAGCCTGTGGCAACATAACAGGTACATGTACATACATTCCTACAGGAGCTTGTGTTAATATAACAGGTAGAAATATGGGATTTCAACAGGATCAATCTCATCAACTAGGGCTGCCTTAGCCATTCGATCAGTCTCAGTATTACCTTTGATGCCAACGTAACTAGGCAACCAACAAAACACAATATCAATCTGTTGATCAAATCTACGGTCATGTGATTGTAGAATATTCAAGATAGTGGGATGAGTCGAAGTTCCACTTTTAATCGCTTGAAAACATGACAGTGAATCTGAGAATATGGCACATTTTTTCCCTTAGTGGACCCAATACCTTCCAAAGCCAACAATATAGCTTTTCCTTCAGCAGTGAATATCGAACTTTTACCTGGTAGTCGACATGTTTTAGTTTTGGAACTAAAGATAGTAGCACATGCTACTCTCTGACCATCTTTAGAACCATCTGTATAAATAGCTTGATTTGATCTGTGTTTTTCTCTCAGAAGACCAAATTCTTGTGTATATAGAGGAGCCGGCTCGTGTTTGCCTTTTTATATTTCGTTAGTGTAATATCTACTTCTGGTTGAGCTAACTGCCATGGTGGAATTGGTGAGAGCATGTTAGGTAAAATTTGACTAAGCTTAATATCAGCTGCTACAATGTGTGGTTTCATACGAATTCCAGGAGGTGAAATAATGGAGGGTTTCTTTAAATAGAGACCCACGAACTGAGGTTTGAACACAGTTATATGCAGGATTTAAGTGATTTGATCGCAGTTTTGTGATATATTGCAGTGATAGTTTAATTCTTCGAATTTCTAAAGGAAATTCATCTGCTTCGACATAAAAGCTTTCTTTAGGGGATGTTCCAAGGCAAAGTCTTAGTCCTTGATGGAGAATAGGATCTAGATTTGCCAAGTTTGACTTGCTGGTACCGTTGTAAGCAATAGAGCCATAATCAAGTCTGGAACGAACAAGTGATCGATATAAATGGAGAAGTGTTTGCTGATCTCCTCACATATAGTTGGCATCTACCTTCAATAAATCAAGAGAGTTCGTGCACTTAGCTTTCAAGCAATTTATATGCGATTTGAATGTTAGTCGGTGGTCTATATTCCTAAGAATCTGCCCTCTTTTACTATAACGGGTACATGTACATACGTTCATACATGAGCCTGTGTTAACCGTATCTGGCCTGGGCTTTTTGGGAGGTATCCTGGCCTGCCCCCCTCCCCCCCTAATTATTTTCTTACCACTTGAGCTAGCGAGCTGAAACTTACCACACTAAATCTTTGTATCAAGATCTCCCAGAAAATGTAAAACAATCCAAGATGGCCACTTTGATAACGTCACAGTGACGTCATTTTCAAAAACGGCATTTTGGGTCGATTTTTCGGTCGGATTTTCCGAATTTTTTATTTATGCAATTTCTCCGCAAAATCTGCATGATAAATTAGTAAATATTAATGTGATGTGAAATAAAATAGTTGTTTCCCACTTTTCGTCACGGAAAAGCAGAAATGTTGAAGTAATATGACATCACTTGTCTGGTACGCCACGTGACCGTCATCTTGAATTTACCCATGATCCTCTGCTTGGGGGTTATGCAAATAGGCTAAAAATGATCCCAATATGATAAACTATGAAGTCAAGGTCATTTCGCCCCCCCCCCCCGGCCAGGTAGGGTTAATATAACAGGTACATATACATGCGTTCCTACATCAGCCTGTGCTAATATAACAGGCACATGTACATATGTTCCTACATGAGCCTGTGTTAATATAACAGATACATGTACACACGTTCCTACATGAGCCTGCGTTAATATAACAGGTACATGTACATATGTTCTTACGTGGGCCTGTGTTAATATGACAGGTACATGTATACACGTTCCTACATGATCCTGTGTTAATATAACAGGTACATGTACATACGTTCCTACATGAGCCTGTGTTAATATAACAGGTACATGTACATACGTTCCTACATGAGCCTGTGTTAACATAACAGGTACATGTACATACGTTCCTTCATGAGCCAGTGTTAATATGACAGGTACATGTGGATACGCTCCTACATGAGCCTGTGTTAATATAACAGGTACATGTACATACGTTCCTACATGAGCCTGTGTTAATATAACAGGTACATGTACATACGTTCCTACATGAGCCTGTGTTAACATAACAGGTACATGTACATACGTTCCTTCATGAGCCAGTGTTAATATGACAGGTACATGTGGATACGCTCCTACATGAGCCTGTGTTAATATAACAGGTACATGAACATATGTTCTTACATGAGCCTGTGTTAATATAACAGGTACATGAACATATGTTCCTACATAAGCCTGTGTTAATATAACAGGTACATGTACACACGTTCCTACATGATCCTGTGTTAATATAACAGGTACATGTACACACGTTCCTACATGATCCTGTGTTAATATGACAGGTACATGTACATACGTTCCTACATGAGCCTGTGTTAATATAACAGATACATGTACACACGTTCCTATACGAGCCTGTGTTAATATAACAGGTACATGTACATATGTTCTTACATGAGCCTGTGTTAATATAACAGGTACATGTACACACGTTCCTACATGAGCCTGTGTTAATATAACAGGTACATGTACACACGTTCTACATGATCCTGTGTTAATATAACAGGTACATGTACATACGTTCCTACACGAGCCTGTGTTAACATAACAGGTACATGTACATATGTTCTTACATGAGCCTGTGTTAATATGACAGGTACATGTATACACGTTCCTACATGATCCTGTGCTAATATAACAGGTACATGTACACACGTTCCTACATGAGCCTGTGTTAATATAACAGGTAGATGTACATATGCTCCTACAGGAGCCTGTGCTGATATAACAGGTAGATGTACTTATGTTCCTACACGAGTCTGTGGTAATCTTACAGGTAGATGTAACTTCTTTCCTACAGGAGCATGTGGTAATTTAACAGGGGGGTACTTGTACATACGTTTCTATATAATCAAATGGTAATATAACAAGTGTACGTAAATAACTAGATAGATAACTCTTCGTCTAAGATCCAAATAGACACCGTATTTCTGCAAGACAATATTACCTGTGTATACGTACAATGTATGCTCGACAATATTGAGCATTGTCTTTACAGTTGATGGATTTGCCAATACCAAGAGTAGAATACATTCTAAACTCTTATATCATATATCATCAGCCGGATGTTACGCCAGAGAAATGGGCCTTCCTATCAAGTTTGTCTGTGCCGTTAATACCAACGACATTGTGGCCAGAACGCTGTCCAAAGGAGATTATTCCAAGACAGACGTCATCACGTCCTTGGCACCTGCCATGGACATTGAGGTAAGCATATATTACACAAACGTTGCTCAAATATGCATATATTGGGCAGCGGCACGAAGTTTTAATTCAATATTTTCCGGGAATATGAGCCGTTGTTGCAATTACGTATATGCCATATACGCATGCGAACAATCTGATTGAAAACGGATAGCATTATTGCATCTAACCCCTCCCTATCTCGAAGCTTTGGTCTACTCGAAAGCATACAGAAGTCACGTAAATTCCCGACTCAAGTAAATAGTAAGATGGAGGGTGCCGATGATATGAATTCTAATTTAAAGGAGGCTCGAGGCTGAAGAATCGGATCAGCATGAAACCATGTGCGAAATGTCTGCACGGAATATCACACTTGAATGACGTCAACACCGCATAGCTCCTTCCAGGGAAACTTAGTTGGGATAATTTTTAGATAAATACAAAACAAAGTTCAATCATAGATAATTATACATCTTTTTCCGTAATTATTATGGGTAAGTCGGCCATACATTTCGTTGCAGCAAGGCAATTCTAATTTTGTTTCTTTTGGAATTTGTCAGTTTCCCGTGACTAGGTCATATATCCCTGTGAGTTGGTCGCATACGAATACGTTTGTCCTATAATATCATATCATGTCAGATATGATGTAGCTGTAAAGAGTTCTTCTCGTGCCAGAAAGTCCCCATCGAACGGCCTTGAAATAGGAAGGAGGTAAGATCCAGTCAGAAAATCGGTTTATGGGCCTGTTTTAATCGGATTGCCATGTGAGTTAACCACACTCTCCTGGAAATTCGCATTAAATTTCTAAAGAACAGAAGCAACACTGTCGTGGAGTAGAAGCTGTAAACTAGTCTGGCCCAACTTTATTGTGCCAATGTCCGAGTCAACTGTTTCGCGAAACTGTCTAGGCCAACTCTGTCTTGGAACAGGGCTGGTTGCCTCTCTACTGAATCCCCTGAAACCAACTCTGTTTCGGAAATCTCCGAGCCAATTCTGTCCCAGAACCGGCTGAGCTAATGTTGGGAGGAAATAATTATTTTCTCTATCCCACGCACAGTTAAATGACATGATTTCATCAGAAGATCTCTGCTTTACTGACATCAGACGAATAATTCCGGACATTATTTTTCATCACAATATGTCAGCGATCACTTAGACAGTAAGAAAACATGGTGTTATCCAGTGCCAATTTCAATAAAACAAGGCAGGCCGGGGGTGCCCGATTTTACTAGTTCCGCCCTGAAGAAAATACTGGAATTTAACTGGCCGTAAATATTGCCAGCGCGCGTAAATTACCCGGAGGATTTGCGAGAAATTTACAGACAGTACTTGAGACTCATTCACCAATATTCAACCACCAGCATGCATTTTATCAGAATATCAACCAATCGTAGGGCTAGCCTAATACATTGCTCGACTGCTCAGAGGTAACTCTGTCCTAGCTAACCCCGAACCGTCCTAACAAACCCTGTCGCAGAATCGTTCGAGCCAGATTTGTCATGGAGCAGGACTAGTCATATTCGACGTGAAACCGTCCAAGTGAACTATGTGGTCGAACCGTCCTAGTCAGCTATTCCATGGGACGGTCTATATTGTTCTGGAGCTGTCTAAATTAATTCTGACGTGGAACTGTTCGAGCAAACTCTCGTCATTAAACAGAACTAGTCTAGTCTTTCCTGGAGTCAATCCTGTAACTAAACAGAACTGGTCAACACAGTCGTGGAACCGTCCAATTCAAAATCAATGTCAAACGATCGTCCAAGACAACTCTCTCGTGAAGCCACAAGAGTCAACTCTGTGGTGGAACCACCTGGAACTGTCGCGGTCCATGTGCATAACTAGGCAACTATGTTGTGATGCCGTCTGAGGCAACTATGACGTGGAAACTTGTCGAGGAACAGAACCAGGCAACTATGTTGTTGGAACGTCTAATTCAAGCCTCTCTTGTGAAACCGTCCGAGCCACCTCTATCTTGGAGCTGCCCGAACCAACTCTATCGTGGAGCCACCCGAGTCAACTCTGTCGCGGAACGTTCTGAACCAACTCTTTGTTGGAAGCTTCATAGTTCATCTGTATATAGCGGACATATTGTCCACAGTAAATAAAAGACTGTACTACGACTTATGTGCATATACTCTATGCACATTATAAACAATTATACAGACTCTCTACAATATGCATAGATTGCTATGCTTATTTTCGTCAAGTGACCATGCACTGATAAAATTACGTATAGACCATTTATACATGAGCTTTAGCGAAAATCATGTGGAGGTGCTCATTGCATTTCCTCAGGGAGTAACCGTCCGAATCAATTCAGTCGTCCAAGCTAACTCTGACTTGAAGCCGCCCGAGTCAACTTTGTCGTGGAGTCACACGAGCCAATTCTGTCGCTATTCTAATCTGCAGTCCGATAATTTAACAATGCCAAACATGCAGCTGTTACAATGTAATCTGGTTGAATCATGTGGCGAATTGCGCAGACAAACACCCTTGCAGAGCATTCCAAACTTTCTGACATATTTTTATGTAATGAAAATAAGACGTCTTTAAACGAACCGATTTTTCAGTATCATATCGCACCAAATCCATGCAATTTAGATTCTGGGACTCCAGTTGATTAAAGGTGTCATATTTTAAATATGAAGCGAATTCCTCAAAAGATATCACCAAAACTTGCAAATACAAACAAACGCCAATTTTAAACATTTGTAATATCGTCATCTCTTCTCGGTGAAAATTCAGAATACGAATTGTCAGTATTTTCTCTCTTGAAATAAACGCGAGAAATATATTTTCGGTTCACGAACGCAACACACTGAGGGAAAAACTACATCTAAAGCGAACACCTTCGTTCTTGTAGAATCTTCTACTTCAACTATGTAGTGGAACTCTCCGCGCTAACTCTGCTGTAGAACTATCTGAACCAACTATCAATTGGAAGCGTCTAATAATTTGTAGGTGTTGAGTTATAGAGCGAAAATATTGTCCACAAGAAATAACTGAACGTACTACGACTTATTTACATATGTTTTTACACATTAAAACATTGTAAACCCGTTTTCAGATTCCCTACAACATGGAACGAGTGCTATACCTCCTTTCCTCCAGTGACCAGGGACTGATGTGTAGCATATTTGAACAATTTGAAGCCACAGGTGCAGCGGTTGTTCCTAAGGAGTTAGTTAGAAAGGTAAATTCTATGTTATACATATTAATATCTTTATACTTTCTGGATGAGGATATTTTGGGTGTAACACAGACGAGAGATGGGTCATTCGCCCACTTTCAAATATTTTTCTAACCTCTACTGCTGTGTGACTATGGGCGATTGAGCTGCATTGGAACGCTTTTCGGTCTATTGCTACAATTTCGTTTATTATTGCTGAAATATATGTCCCAATGCATCCCTGTTATATGCGGTATTAGGGTACTAAGTTGGGAACATTGGGACGACTATTAGAATGCATTCTGTAATGAACAATACACAAAAAATGCGTTGTGTTAACACTATATAAGCGTGATTAGTTTTGTCTTTGGTTCAGCATGCCCCAATGCAGACAGGCATTTATGTCTCAATGCATGGATACATTCTATTTCGTAAATAGCTCAAATCCATAATTCTGGATTATGAACTTGTGAACTTGTGTCCTAATTCATTACATTTGAACACACCAACTTAAGCATATAATACACTAAACTTGGCCTTAAATCCAGAAAAGAAGTATTTTACTGTTATGGCTCTACCAATGGGTGGTTTGACAGAGATTGTTGGAAATATTAGCTTTCCATTAATAGTGATTCAATGGAATTCCCGTGTTAAGTATGGGGGATATTTCACCTGACCCAATGTGCCCATGTACCAAGCAATGGAGGCTAGATAACCTGACCCATTGTGCCTTTGTACCAAGCAATGGAGGCTAGATCACCTGACTTAATGTGTTCCTGTACCAAGTATGGGCTATGTCGCCTGAACAAATGTGTCTCTGTACCAAGCAGTGGGGCTAGGGCACATGCCCCAATGTGTTCCTGTGCCAAGCATTGAGGCTAGGGCACATGACCAAATGTGTTACTGTGCCAAGCATTGGGGCTAGGGCACGACCCATTGTGTTCCTGTACCAAGCATGCGCTATGTCGCCTCAACAAATGTGTCCCTGTACCAAGCATGGGGGCTAGAGCACATGACTCAATGTGTTCCTGTACCAAGTATGTGCTAGGTCGCCTGAACAAATGTGTCCCTGTACCATGCATGGGGGCTAGGACACATGCCCCAATGTGCCCCTGTACCAAGCATGGGGGCTAGAGCACATGATCCAATGTGTTCCTGTGCCAAGTATTGGGGCTAGGGCACATGAACCAATGTGTTCCTGTACCAAGCATGGGGGCTAGAGCACATGACCCAGTGTTCCCCTGAACCAAGCATGGGGGTTATAGGGCACATGACTCAATATGTCCCTGTACCATACACGGGGGCTAGGGCAGATGACCCAATGTATCCTTGTACCAAGCATGGGGGTTACGTCGCTCGACTCAGTGCGTTCATGTACCAATGCACCTCATCTATAGATTTCCACACTCTATTTTTGAAGTCAAACATCACAGGTACATAAATATGCTAAACTGCGCTGCAATTGGTAGAGCTACAAATGCTACTAGGCCAGAACCATATGCAGATCCCTCTGAAATATTACTGCCCGAAAAGGTATAGTTTATGGTGTCGAAATCATCTCTCTTGTCGACAAGAACCGCTTCATGTTTTATAGAGATGTAGGTTTAAATATGATGTGACATTATGGCTATCTGTTGCCCCCGCCCTAGTGAACTTTTCTCTGCTACTCCGAAGCGACAAAACCGAGGAGGCTGAAACTTGGTGACTTTTAAGCTTATCTTATTGGGGTCATTTTTTCAATCTTTTCGCTCCATTTCTTCACATTTTCCTTGCCTAAAAGGCCTTGAAAGTATTTTATTGATGCAAAACTAATTATTCTGTATTTGATTAGATTTTTTTCGAGAGAAAAGTCGGAAAAATGAAAGTTTCGAAAAATCGACCCAAAAAGGCCGAAAAATGGCTCCCGAGAAGATGACGTCACTGTGCCGTCATCATGGCGGCCATCTTGGATTTTTTTACATTTTCCGATAGAGCTTCAACCCAAGATACTGTGTGGTAAGTTTCAGCGCTCTATCCTTACTGGTAGAGAAAATATATAGGGAGGGGCTCTTTCCGCCCCCCCCCCCCCCACCAAGCTGCGATACACCCCAAATCGCCCAGGCCAGATAGGGTTAATGTATAATATGCCATCAGTTGTCTTCAACCCCGAAAAGGAGCTTAGACGGCCAATCCCTGGTGAGTTATTCAAGTATAGAGAGTCGAGAAATCTCTGGTGGATACATGTCTGTATTGTGTGTCTTCTTTCTCATCAAGTTCTTCCGTCAGGCATTTTGAGTATTTCAATACCCGCATACATTCAACGCCGGAGCTCTTGGAAAAGGGCCCTCGTCAACATGGATGAAAGATGCTTGGTGGCCAAGTTTCTAAAACCAACTATGAATCTATCTTTGTATGGCGTTTTATGCATTTTTATGTAATCTATGGTAATAGATTTACATTATGGGGGCATGAATTCGACTATAAAGATATCCTTCCGCCGTCCGACCAACGTACATATCATAAAGAAAGAGTTCTTGAGCTCATCATTGATATTGTCTGTATTTTCTGTTTATCGTGATATTGTTTTATTTCTTGAGTTTATTACTTTAACAATAGATATGTTACTATGCTCTTTTGTATCTTAAAGTGTTGTCTTACAGGGTTTTGCTTGTCCCAGTGTATCAGTTCGCGGGTAAAATGTACTAAACATGCACGGGGTTGTCCTCGAGTGATTTGACTTGATCACTGCTGCGAACCTATTCTTCTTCTATGATACGTCTTAGTTCGATAGAGGCGCTATAATACATTCTTTTAATCACTCTCTCGTTCGTAATGTTTCCGTAAAATATTCTTGACAACCCGTGTTGCAAGGCAGGTTATTTTTTTGCCGAGTTCGAGTGCACCATTTCCCATTAATTTACGGTACGGTATGTCGGGTTGACAAGAATCGAGTTTTGCCCTCCGAAATCACAGGTTAGTTTGTAGCCCCTCGGTCGTGTACGCTGATTACAATAGTCTCTCCCCTCTCAATGCTGAATTAAGCTATACTCTGTAGATTTCTATGGACGGGTTAGGGCACGGTTCTATGTCTGGACAGGCTGCAGGTCAGTGTAAAATAGTGAGATCAGCCGGGAGACGGGGGTGTTTGTGGCGAAAGTTTAAACTGGTGTCTGATTCTTCAATGAAATAGATATGCATTGCCCTGAAAGCGTAATAATGTTTCATTCGTGTAAAAAGTATAAAGAGTGTCGTTTATCCGAGCAGAAGATCCCGAGAGAAGCAATCTCTTTTGTTGAAAGACATCTTCCACAACTTGTTGCCCTCCTCCCCCAAGTATTTGGGTCATAGCATATAGGCTCTACTGATCAGCTGACCAGCTGTCTACGTGCTGCCCTTTTAACGTTTGATGCAGACTTTCAGAAATACCACTGCGCAGGAGAATGGCAATTGCAGCGGGCTCACGTGGAGTACGATACTATAAATATCTGGCACATTATCTTCTGTGTAATGTATGAAAACATGGAGTATATAAGATATTTAGTCACTGTGGTAATTAATTGATTCAAAATTACTACTCAGTTCACTATTTCAGGTTACCATGCTATTCATAATACAATAATACATAATGCTACCTTTATGTGAATTCCCCTTCATCGTAACCCTCACCATTCCTCAGAGCACTCTCCGCATATGCGATCGCCTGTGTTATATTATTGCGACGATAAGCTAAACGCCAGCCGATCAATAACCTGGAGAGCGACAGACATCCTGCAGCTTGACTTTCGGTTCTTGGAAAAGTGCAATTGTGCCGACCGTTGTCTCCAAATAATGCAATCAGACAACCACAACATCAGAAGCTGTTTCGCTTATTAAAACCAAATATATTCGCAAGAATTGCAAGAATAGACAGTTCAAGGAGACGTATTTTACCATCGACCCAAGTTTTTTTGTTGGCAACAACAACAACGGCAAAAAAAGTGCCGTCGCTAAGTGATTTTACTCAGCATTTACCACGGAAGATGGCGTTTGACGTGGTAATTGTGAGGGCTGTTCATGCAGGGTTTTTAACCCATCACCAGTACGGTAATTCCTCTAATAATTCAACCAGTATTAGAATTCAATCACCCCCATTTTTGAAGACAAAATTGAATCAGTTGTTCTAATAACTTTGATTCCCCTCTAAGCAAAGAATTATTTGCAGGATTTTGGACCATTTTGTCAACTGCCGGTTCCAATAAATTTGATCACCCCTTGATTTATTGGTGGAAAAGTTCACTTTCTGTGATTGAATTATTGATGTATTTTGAAGTTGCTGAAAAAAAGAGTGGGTGAGTGAATAGGGTTTAACTTCATTTTCAAAACATGTTCAGCAATATCACGGTGGTAATGAGAGGGTGAGGAGCAGGGAAAAATTACTTGTAACAGAACAGATATAATACTAGCCTATTGAACTGTTCCATCTCTTCTCTGCGTGATGGCCTAGCCGTCAATGTGTATCAGTGGTCGAAATATTCAAAATAATCTACGTTGAAGTATTCAGAATTCTGAATCGAACAGAAACGAAGGGGGCATTTCGTTAGCTGTGTGCATTTTCATTGACCAGAGAAATTTGACTGACAAATATGCCGTCATCATTGATCTCAAATTTTCGAAGTGGTGACTGGACTGGTCTATCTCCAGGGGCGAAAGAAGTAATATGTGGCACTTAACTCCTCTGCAAGGGCGTCGGCAGGTACTGTATCACTTTTGCGCAAAAAAAACAAAAAAACTTAGCAATGAATGAACACCCCACTGCCTATAATAATTATATCGGCTACAAATATGTCTAGCTTACTTTACTATATATATATTTTTCTAATTCAGTATCGCAGAAAACCACCATCGATTGAGTTTTCATGATAAAAGGATTACGAAAAAGCTAAAAATACACTTCATTGTAGAGTGATTTTATTCACCAGAAATCTCTCTGAACGCGTCTCCGGGATCTAGACCCCAGGAGCTTCTGGGACCCAGGCTGTCTCTCGACACTCGCCTGAAGTGCTATTATAGTAGCCCCCTGCCTCATAAGGCTGTACCACTTCCAATTTGCTTCCGACGCCCCTGCTCTGAGATGGTTCAATCATATTTTATTACCAGGAAACCTTGACAATATTTCATTGAAATAAAGAAATTATTATAGACATACCCGGTGGGTCTATCCTTTATGAACTTTTAAATGACACTAATACTCATCTCCCCTCAAAGTCGCCGCCTTTGAATACACCCTACATGATATCACCCTCGGCACCAGGAGGGCAGGTCTAATAAGACTTGTGTTTCCAGGGTGTAAAAACGTTTAGAAAAAGTTTTACGGTTATCAGGGTAATCTAATGGTTAATACAAAAGACTGTCTCTTACTTGTTACATGAATTAGCATAGGTATGGTACATTGCTTTGCTAATTATGCATGTACTGGTATGGTATCTGATCTGACCCTTCTGTCTGGTTAGTCAAGATACATAATGTATGGTCAGTTGAATCCTGTAATTTGGCAAAAAAAAAACTTTTGTTTCTGATCAACTCACACTTTTTTTCTGCTGTATTATCTCCCTTGACTGACATGAGAATTACCAACCTTTGAGCAACCTGTAACCATCTCGGTCATCTATACGCGGTAAGACTGACCCTGGGATCGTGTGTATCCATTTCAGACTACTTTTGGCAACTGCTTGATGGAATTTCCAGAAATCAATACCACGTGACTTCGTCAGCCAATCAGCTAAAGTCTACCGACGTAACCCCAACGTAACCCGCCATTTTCGAGTCATGTGATGATCTACTTGTTCAAAATTACAGATCTACCACACCTCTTGGGTGATACGAAAGATATTCATACCTATATATTTTGTAAGCCCAGGCAATATCTGTTTCCGGGGTATGTATGAAAACCTGTAATTGATCAGAGTTTTCGAGTCTGTTCTCCGCCGGATGAAGGCCGAACAGAATCCGGTAAAACACCGGATATCGCTCCGCGATAATGGAGACACACGATTCGCAAGCCATCTTATGGATGGCGAAAGTGTACGTAAATGACCTTTGAGTTGTCTGTAATGCAATGTTATTATGGTCATGTCTGATATTGGGTCAGCCCTCGTTTGTCTGCTTGCTTTTTACTGCAACTGTCGTAAAGCCCCACTTGTGTAGAACCAAACAGGAAAATGGCGGATCGTGAAAGTCACATTTTCCAGAGAAAAGTCTTGACAGTAATGAAATTTCGTGTCTGGTTGAATTTTGTTGCAGGTCATGGAAAACTGGAATGGAATTTGAAAATGTTAGGCAGGTCAACATTTGACAGGATTTTTTTTTTACTGATTTATTTATTTTTTTCCGAAGCCCTAGATGTAACACTTGGCATTTATTAGCCATTGCCCCTGATTTCACGAAACTTTTCCCCTGCATTTTCATGTGGTCACGGAATCACCGAGCGAAGATTAGGGCGTGCTTGACGCTGATTGGTCAATAAAACAACTCGAAACCTATATTTTAAGGGAAATTCTCTTTTTATCAAACACAGTCACGCGACAGTCAGAGCAACAAAAGCGCCCTGTGTTTTAATTCCGCCATAGCAAAAAGTCACGTGTTGTTGTTGTTGTTCGACTTATTGACCACTCAGCACCAAGTCTCGCCTTGAGCGCTGAACTGCAATAAAACAGAGATTGCGAAGTTCTGCTGAAGATGTAACAGTATTTTTAAGGTTGCTAAAATTCAGCATCTTTGGATGATTTACGGCCCATATTTGACGAATTACAAGAATCTTTGAGTGACCGCATGCACAACAAGCCTCTATTATGGAATGAATTAGGATGCGAAATAAAGAGGTAAACAGATTTCTGTAAAAATGTACGCAGATTATGTCGGAGGTCGAGGGGGAGTGATTCACCTTGTGTTGTTTATCGTTGACCATAACCCCCAGATAATTCAGCTGACAAACACCTGTAGATAACACTGCCAAGTATTATTAACAGCATTGATGCTCATTTAATTTATGTACCAGTGTCGTTCCCATCCGAAACGTATTTTTATATTGATGGGTCTTAATTAAAATACAGCTGTGTTGTCTCGTTTCGGCAGATGTCGCAAAAGATCTACTTATACTTTATTTCTCTCAAACAAGGCCTTGACTCGATTACTCTCACTGGATATCTGCGCATGCATGAATGTATAAAATGAGACACATGATCTCGCTGCATTATTACACTTCAGCTGGATGGGAGGTGAAACCTGTTGTCCTGAATTGGTAAACCAAAATCCATCCGTATTCATACATACAAAATTCGCTATGATAAATCCACTCCTCCTTTTTTTTAAGCCAAAAGTTGTATATTTCATCTGGAACCCGATCCAAACCTGACAATTTCGACATATGAGGCCAAGTCATGCTACTTTTTATACGACACAGCAACCACCTTCGCACCGGATAACTCTCTTCGTGTGCTAATGACCTCCGTCATGATGATCAAAAAACTTCAAAGCAAAATTATTAATCTATCCAGTATTCATAATCCACTGGTCTATGTTCAGATGCTATACAGGCTGTCTTTTATTCCTATGCTAATACAGCATCGTCATAATGGGGATTTCGCCTTTACTATAGGCCTCGACAAGTGGTTGGCCGAAATTTATAGACAATCGCTGACAAAAGATAATTATTTTCCAGCACGTGTTGTAAACGGACATGGCATTGTATGTGCGCGTAGTTGCGTTGGCAACAAAGTTACATAACCCGATAGAATTATATTGGGCCAATATGACCGGATGGAGATCAAGTTCGAGAACCATATTCAGTGTAGGTAGGGGCTTAGGCTCATTACCCGACACTTCGGTCTGTCTTTGGTAGACATTCTAGTTTGGTCCCTTGTGATGATTCTATCTTTCTAGAGCTTCTCATCTCCATATTTGCGACATTCCCTGAATTTCGTAAATATCAAGGAACAGAATAATCCACTAATATAAACAATCTTTTACTATGAACGATGAGCAGATCCAGTAGTAGATTACATCACAAAGCCTATAGGCTCTAGTCGGAGTATTTTGCGCTTTTTGTGTATCGTTATTTAAATAAATCTTTCAGAGTAAATGCAGTTTGTTAGTGAGTAGACTTATTCG